>JAQZBX010050946.1:0-11016 GCA_029593785.1 Cabassous unicinctus | reverse complement strand
AAATTTCCTCAGGTTCAACTTAGGGTGTCATATAACAAATCTAAAGTAAAGGCGGCAATTATTTTAAAAATTAATGTTTGGATTTGGTGGCTCAAAAAGTACTAGAGACTCCCTGTGAGGATGGAGTGAGGACAGGGATGTGCTGGTTTCTTAGCAGGTGCCTCACCTCCTGAGCAGCCCCTGTGCGTCTTGCATGGGGTGCTGAATTTTAACGGGTCTGTAAACCTTCAACTTAAAAGCACCTTCAATGCTTGCAGGAAAGTAGAGTTAAATTCTCGTTTTAGGGCTGTGGTTCTTTGAGTCAGGAATTTATGAATGCCTTTTTTCTGCTACCTCCTCAGAAAAGCATGCAAGAGTGCACAAAATTTTGCATACTGTTTCAAGGCCTTTTGGTTAAGAACCAAGGATTTTTTGTAGAGGCTCGGGGGGAGTGTTCTCATGAGACCAGCACCCTTAGTGTCCCCAAGTGTCCCCGGACCTCTGGAATTTCCAGCCATGGACCATGGGTAATTTCTAAGGCACCATGAAGCATTAGTGCATGGTAAAAGCTTATGATTCCGGGGAAATGAAAGAAGACAGTTCACCGCTAACTGGTTTGTTAACTTTAAAAAACTGCCCTGTTCCCCTTCTTTAATTGATGGAACCAGAGAGCTCCCAAGTGAATCAAATAATGACAAACCCTCCATGGAGTGGCCTTTTTCATCCTGCTTTCGTCTGTCATTTCTCTCATTTGTAAGGGCTACAAGCAGCATCTTTAACAACCTAAAGTGTGTTCTTAGCCTCTCTGAGCCCCTTTTCCTTGAGGGTAAGATGGGTAAATTCATGCCAAGCACACCAGGGTCAGACGGGGGCGGGGGCGGGGGGGGAGCATTCCAGCTTAGATGGCCTCAGAGATGCCTCTTCTGACGCCATGCGTCATTCGACCACTCTCCATCACCTCGCCATTTAAAAAGTCCTCTGTGTTGTATTGATCACTTTTTGATATTTTCCTCGACGATTTCTTATTCAGATGACCTGGTGCCAAAGTGCAAACTTCTGCAAAGCAGGGGCCCCAGGCGTCTTCTCACTGTCATACCCACTGGGTCCAGCACGTAGTACGTGCTCAGTAAAAACTCATTGGGTGAACGAAAGACCATGTGTGTTTCACTGCTGCCACATACGCAGCACAAATGTTTCATGGAAAACCAGCCTTTGGGGCTTATGATGGTGCTCTTCTGCGGTACTTCTATTTCTAAAAGCATATTTACGTGTCTCTCTTTGTAGACATTGCGGTTGGTGCACCCTTTTCAGGCAGGGACCGAAGAGGCCAAGTGTTCATTTACAACGGGAACAAGGATGGGCTGGACACCAAGCCTTCCCAGACTCTGCAAGGCGCTTGGGCTGCACAGGCTGTCCCTTCAGGGTTTGGCTTCACGTTAAGAGGAGATTCAGACATAGACAAGAATGACTACCCAGGTAAGAGACTCCCCTCCCATGCTCTGGAAGATGCAGCCCGGGCAGGCATCCCCTCCTGAAGGTGGAGGCCAAGCTGGAACGTGGCACAGGCTTTCCTGGTGTGGATCCAGCGTGATTCATGAGACCGTGAAGGCAGACAAAACAAACACTCCCTTTCCTGTCGGCAGACAACATTATTCGGGCAAGGTGATGCAAAATAAAACTCATCAGCTTTGCAGCAGAAGTTTCATTTGAAAGCCCCTGTGGTTCTGTCCCATCCTCAGACACAGCCTTTCCAAAACAGTCAACTTCACCCTGTACCTCCCAGGTGACCGCACAGTT
The DNA here is from genome assembly GCA_029593785.1 of Cabassous unicinctus. Taxonomy (NCBI): domain Eukaryota; kingdom Metazoa; phylum Chordata; class Mammalia; order Cingulata; family Chlamyphoridae; genus Cabassous; species Cabassous unicinctus. The sequence continues at coordinate 9,240 of JAQZBX010050946.1, read as the reverse complement.
CCTGTCAATTAATATGAACCTCAGTGCTTCTGTCATAAAGTTCATGGTTTTAGAGCAGAAGTGTTTTTCAGACATATTTAAAAATTTTCCAAATATGTTGAATATTTTAAAGTGGAGTAGAAAGAGCTGGCTTATGATATGAATCCTAAACTATACTTAATTACTTAATTCACATTAGGGCTTAGGAAATTCATAAAGCACAGATAGATGATCCGTGTTTGTGCATTTTGTACAAAAGCACTAATTTTTCCTAAAGGATTATTTAAAAGGATTACTTATGTACTGTCATTTAAGGGAAACTCTGGTTATATAATCAGAGTTTTTAACCTTGGTTTTGTGGTTCAACTTTCACTTTTATATTGGTTGTTTTTAAGATGGTTTCAATAAATGCTCAGAAATCATCCATAGTTAACTAATTGCTCCAACTGCTAACAAATCAGTGTCTCTCTCCCCCGCCCCCTCTCCTAACTGGGTATTTTCTGCATATAGAGCTTTTCTGGTTTGGGGCAGCATTCCAAAAACGCCGACTGCCTAAATATACTTTCCTAATTTCAATCCTTTAGCTTTCTCTTCTCCTCTGGGATTAGGCAAAAAGAATTCTGCAACGTATTCTTGTAAATCTGCCAGATAACTTTCATGACACTAACACACGTTGCAGTGTGCACAAGTGGACGTGCTATGGTGTTGATGCTCATGCTTTCTACCTGCGGTCATTTCAAGAGCATTCAGTTGAGTTTATTTTCTTAGGTTATATTATAATAGTCTAATAAATAGTGATGGGTTTTGGGGGGCCACATACTCAATGTATCCTAATCCTAAATAATGTAAAAATCTGGGTGCCTTACATGATGCCAGTGTGTGGCAGCGTGATTGAGGGAGACCGACTCCTGTGCTGGCTCGGAAAGTCGCTGCCATTCGTGACTTGTCGAGCGCTTCCTTTCTCACGCTTGCAGCTGGGGACCCTGACAGAGCGGCTGAGCCCTCCACGAGGGGAGGGAAGCCACGGGCACGTCAGTCAAAGAGCCAGTCCATTGACTTCCCTCCGGAGCTAAACACGCCTCAGAGAATGCCAGGGAGGGAGAAGCACGGGAAGTTTCCTCTCAGGAACATTCCCTTCAGGGAGCTAAAGGGAGGACCGGCCACTGAAGAGAAAGCTGCAGTACAAAGTGTCATCGGTTAGGTCCCGATTATGTGTGTTTCACCACCTCTTAACAATCAAAAAGATCCTTTGGGGCCCTGTACTCTTCACTAACTTTGTCTCCTGCTCCAGTGTGACGTTACCGCAGTCTGTCAGTCTGTCTCCGTCATAACGTTCTTTCCTAAGCCAGGACCGGCCATGAGTGCAGCTAAGTCAGATTCTTGTCCCCTGCTTTAATTTCCTGACTGCTGAGGCCAACAGCGCGCAGTGGGTCGGCTTAACAACAGGAGTTCAGGGGCTGGGAGGCTGCTCCTTCCGGGCTTGGTAGCTTCTGGCTGCTGCGGTCTTTGGAGCTCACCCGGCGATGCACGGCGGCGTCTCCTCGCTTCTCCTCTGGTTCTGCCGGCTTCCAGCTCCTGGCTGCCCCCCAGGCTTTCCTCCTGGTGGCTCTCTCTAGAAGGCCTTCAGGAGCAGGCCCGGTGCCATCCTGCTTCCGTGGCCACACCTTCACTGACGTCGCCTCATCAAGGGCCACTTACAGGGGTTCACAGCCGCAGGAACAGACTGTTTGAGAGTATGTTTTCTAGGGTACGTAGTTCCAAGCTGCCCCACCCCCAGGGTGCTCTTGAGGCTTTCAGACTTCACCCACGTGTCTACACGCAGACCTGGGCTCGGCCCCCATTCTGCTCTCAGGGGCGTCTTCTGGTTCATGACCCCAGAGCAGTGCTTCCCTGAGCCTCATCTTCTTGGAAAGAACGGCACCCAAAGATGCCCTTTTGTCTTGACACCAAGTCTCCAGGACCTCTGGAAGGAGGCCTGCTTTCCAGGTGGGTGGCTTGGCAGTGGATTTGAAATTTCAGGCACAATTTGGAGCCAGGTGCTTCCTTATTTTCTATAATGAGTTCGACTTAGCCTTCAACCTGCATTTTGGATTTGGATGTGATCTCCTCTGTGTAAACATCCACTCAGATTCAAGACCCTCTCCTTCACCTGGAGGCCATGATCTAGAACAGGGAAGGAAGTCGGCTCTGGCTTCCCTCCTGCTGCCCTCCCTGGCAAGGCCCGTGCTCTGAACCTCTGCCCGGAAGTCCCATGTCCAGGGCCTCCCCGGCCCACCCTCAGCCAGCTCCCAGGGACTCCCAGGACCTGAGGCTGCCCTTCGGCCTGTCCACTATTCCTCCTTCAGCCATTTCTGATGTTCTGCCCCATACCCATTACTCCAGCTGCATGGGGCTGCGGTTTTCTGAGAGTTTGCCTGGGAAGTGGCAAAAGCTTTTCTTTCCCTAAAAGTAGCAGGGCAGTCTGCTTTCTGAGCTTCTCAGTCCATATTATGAATTCTGTGTTCTAGACCTCTGAGGTGTGTGTTTGATTTTCCGAGGCGATCCTTTTTCCTTCTCTCTGGGGTCCTGCTCTTCAAATCAAAAGAACTTCGTCTCCTGTGAGCCTCACACCCCACTGGACAGATTTCAGCAGTGGTTCTCAACCTCGGCTGCATGCTGGAATCACCTGGGAAGCATTTAAAATCCGTGTGCTCAGGAAGTCCCACTCCAGGCCAGCTAAAGGGCGCCTGGTGGAATCTGACGGCGGTGACACATTGGGTGTAACCGAGGCGAAGGCGGGTGCAGTCAGGGTGGCCCCTGCACTGAGCCAGGAGGTCTGGTGGGCGGGGCGAGGGCCCGGGTGCACTGGCCTGGCCCACACCTGGGCTCCGGAGCAGTGGTGCTGCCAGCAGGCGCACACGGCCGCCTGGCAAGCCTGCTGCTGGGGCCGGGCTGGCTCAGGCCTTTGTTTGGACTCGGCACCCGCTTTTGGAAACCTGCTCTTGAGTCGGAGCGGCGCTGCCCCTGCCTCCAGCAGTCAGACCAAGCTCTGGCTGAGCTGAGACGTTTTGTTCTTGACTCTCATGAGGTGTCACACTGACCCCGTGGCCAGCGTGTGGCCGCTGCCCTCGTCCTGCCCAGGCAGCCCACGTGCTGTAGCCTGGCCCGAGAAGGCTAAGGGAGGGCTTTGCAAATGGCTAATTTTGACAGTTATCTGTGCATCGAAAGCGGAGCCTCCCTGACTTTCATTTAAAAACATATTATTGCTTTTGTTAAGACAAAGCCACCCGAGCCTGGGTGACGCCACATTAGGGTATTTATGTTAAGTTACAGGAATATTTCAAGGTCCCAAGGACGAGGACTCAGCCAGGCCCTGGGCTTGCCGCGTCTGCGTCTCTGCACATCGGCTCCTCCTCTTTCTCTCTGCGGGCCAGACTCCTCTGCGCACACGGTGGGCTTTTGCTGCCCCACAGCTCCAGGGCATCTCAGTGGAAGTCCCGGGGGAGGACATGTGTCAGGCTCTGGGCTAAGAGCGGCATTTTCCAGAGGAAGCAGAGTTGACTTGGTCGTGCAGGTGGCACAAAAGTCCTCCACTGTTAAAAAAAAAAAAAAATGGCCCTGGAATAAGAACTAGAGTAAGAAATGAAGGAAACAATTTAAAGGAAAAATATTTTATTTTTATGTAAAATAAAAAAATGATTTTTAAATTCTCAGAATTATTTTTATGATGGTTCCTTTAGTTGCAAGGTAAAAATACAAGAAATTCTTTCATTCTATCAAAAAATATGTGTGAGCACTTCCTGTGTACTAGACACTGCTGGGGGCTGGGAGAGGACGTGGTGGTGCCTCCAGCGCCTGCTTTCTAGGTGAGAAAGGCGGACAGTGCACCAGGTGTGTGACGTCGCTGTGCCAGGCGAGGGCGGCTTGCCCAGGTGCACAGCCTGGGTGGCCTCCAGGAGAAAGGGTAGGCCCGAGGGGGGGACCTCCCGGAGGAGGGGGAGGCCTGAGGAGGGGGGCCTCCCGGAGCAGGGGGAGGCCCGAGGGGGGGGGTCCTCCCGGAGGAGGGGGAGGCCTGAGGAGGGGGGCCTCCCGGAGCAGGGGGAGGCCCGAGGGGGGGGGGGCCTTCCCGCGTCCTTGGAGTGGACTTTATTCTTAGGGGAGTGAGAAGAGTGTTCAGGAATCTTGGTGGCTCTGGCGGGGAGGGCGGGTGGGTAGGGGGTCCCACGCAGCTCAGGCAGCGAGGCGCAGGCTCGACGTGGGGAGCTGGGCTCACCGGGTTGGACGCCTGCTGTCTGTGTACCTGACTCCTCAGATTCAGAACATTTGATGTGTTCTTCAAGTTACAGATCTTCTGAATTTGAGCAGGAGTCAGAGACACAGTCTTGGGAGGAAAGAATGCCAGGAAAAAGCCACGTTTTTGCTAACGTTATTTAATTACAGCAATTATTACTGCTGATAGTAATAATTATCACTACTACTGGCCAGATGCCACCTTGAAGTTCATGTCATTTGAATATCATTTTTGAATGTCTCTCCTGTAGGTAAATTCTCTCTCTATGTGCTTATGTAATTGTGTGTGTATACATATGCACACAGCAGGAGAGTGGGTAGGATAAAATTGGATGACTTCTTTTCTGGGAAATATCAGCCCAATGTAAAATCAACAGTATTAAAGTTAGCTGAGCGGATATAAGTAGGGGAAGAGGGTCAGGCTGTCGGCATTCAGATTCCCGCCCACGGCTGAATAGTTGCAACACTGCCAAGGCATCTGATCTCTTCGAGTTTCCATTTCCTTATCTGATGCTGTGGGGCTAGAAAGACCCACTTCTTTGGGCTGTGTGGGTACTTTCTAGGTCAGAAGAGGTATGCTATGAAATGATATGAAATGGCTTAGAATAGGGAAGGAAACTGGCTGGATCAACATGCATGGACTCGAGCTACAGGGTTTTGGAAACCTGCCTGCTGGGACGTGGAACTGGCCGCCTTAGCGTAAACTCAGCCCATGGCGCTCTCGCCATTTCTTCCTCTCTCCAAACTTCAGTTTTCTTATCTGTAAAATTAGGTAATAATATCTTAGTGTAAAGATAAAATTAGATTATTTGTATAGTGTAAAATGAGATTATATGTTTAAATTAAAATGATATTATGTAAAACAAATCTTAATAAATGGCAGCTATTTAATCCATCTTTTAAAGCAATAATTTATGTTTTGAAGGCATTCCTTTTCCTATACACACCAGTTTATATTATTTTCTTTTGCTTATTCAACTTCTGTGTCCCCCTCTTAATTTGCAGTGCTAGATTTGCTTTCTCGCCCCAAATGGGAGAGTGGGTGAGATCACACGTGCTGGTGGGGAACCCCCATAAATTTCCTGCTGCACCGTGAGCCTGCCCCCTCCTGATGGGGTCCACCCACCCGCCCCCCGCCCTGCATGGGAGGGGCATCGTGGGCTTTCCGTTCCTTACCACTGTGCTTTACGTGGTGCCAGGAAGGGAAATGTTTTCCTAAATTAAAGTTAGCCATTTGGGTATTTAATTTCAAACAAATTAGGTCTGAACTTGGTGATGGAAATAGAAACTGAAAGGAAGGAACGGATGCAATTGTGTAAGGGAAAAATGGACAGGACTTGGCATTGCCGGCCGTGCCGGGGATGGAGGAGGCGGGGCGGGAGGGAGAGGTTTGGAGGGCACGGTGACAGAAGCCTCTGGAAGAGGGTGGTGTGATGGACAGACCAGGGAGATTTCGTGATTTGATTATAGAATGGTGTTTAGAATAATTTCCCTAACGTCTAGCTTACCACCAAATACATTAGAGAATTTTTACAATAATATTGTCTTAGGCACACGCACATTAATAGGAGTCATACCTGTTTTCACTCCAGCACCCCAGTTTTTTCCTATTCAAAATATCGATGTGCTCCGATTCCTGCTTTGTTGCTCACTAGAAAGCTAGGGCTGAGTGATGGGGCAGCAGCATTGCAGAGAAGCAGCAGCTGTGACAGTCGGAATCCTGACGTAGTGGCCTTGTGTGAGCGCAGCAGCACGTGTAAGTGCCCGTCCCCGACGTTGGAGAGGGGAAGGGAGGTGCCGGCTGTTTAGGAGCAGCCTTCAGGCAGACGCGGGCGAAGGCCGAGGCTCCCGCCGTCGAGCTCCCGCTCCGGATCCGCGATTGTCTCATGAAGCCTCTCAGTCACACTCAGTGCAGCAAAATGGCTCGTCAGCTGGTTCAAGAACAGCGCGTGTGCGTGTAAAACCCACTAAGATAAACGGGTGGCCTGTAGTCAAAGGAAATAGAGCATTTTAATAAAACTTTGAGCTTGTGAAATTGCTAATTTGAAGTTTAATTGAAGGGTTCAAGTCTTATAGTCAAAATTTATTTTTACTTCTCAAGCTGCTACTCAAGTTTTTATGTAAAGCAAAATATATCCTTATTGAGCAGGATTTTCATAATTTCATTATAAACACATTTGAAATTAGAATATTACATTTCTTATCAAAATAGCTCATGAATTTATATTGAATTGAATTAAGTCACTGAAAGAGTTCTTGGCCTTGAATCCAGCAGTGCCATAGAGGAAGTGAGAATGAACGGGGTGTTCTAGGACCAGATTCCCCCTCACGTAGCTTTTGCAGACCCGTTTCCTTACCTGGAAGTGGCTGTAGGGGAAATGCTCTTTCAAGAGTCTTTTTACCTCTAAGCTTCTGATTCTGTGATTCTAGATCTAGACTTATTGCCTCCTCAGATTGCTCTGCGGTATTGGGCAGATTATTGAGGCTCTATCTTTTTTTAAAAAGAAAGATTTAGTGAAGCTATCAAGGTAAGACCTTTTTTTAAATTTGCAAATGACTTTAGAGTTACAGAACAGTTGCAAAAATACCACAGAAGCCCAAAAACTGTTCACCCATCTTCCCCTAATATTAACCATAGTACAAAGGACTATTAGCTAATCTAGAGCCATATTGGAAATTCGAAGTTGCCCCACTAATGTCCTTTCTCTGCAGGACACACACTGCATTTGGTTGTCATGTTCCTTCATCTCCTCCAACCTGTGACAGTCCAGTCTGTTTACGACCTTGACTGGCCAGATTTTTTAAAGAATGTCCCAGAATTTAGCTTTGTCTGATGTTTGCTCATGATTGGATTGAGGTTATGTGTTTTGGGCAAGAAAACCACAGAAGGAGGGCGCTCCCTTCGCAGTGCTCATTTCTGCACCTTGATCACTTGTTTAAGGTGATATCGGCCAGGTTTCCCACTGTAAAGTTATTTTCTCCTTTGTGATATTAAGTCTTTGGAGTGAGATGCTATGAGACTATGCAAAATATTCTGTTTCTCATCATAGTTTTGCCCACTAATCTTAGCACCTACTGATGAGTCTCAACTGTGGCACTTATCACTGCCTAATATGATTTTCTGTTTCCCTCCTGCCTTCTCATGGCACTCTAATGTAAGAAAAAGTTGTCCCTTCTCCCCATTTATGTATTTATTTAATTATGTGTTTATATCTGTGTAGACCCATGAATATTTATTTTATAGGTCATAATCCATTATTGTATTTATTTTTGTTGCCCAAATTGTACCGTATTTGGCCACTGGGAGCTCCACGAATAGTGGGGTTTGATACGGGCCGTGGATCTGGGTTCTTTGGACATGCCCCATCATTTTATGAGTGCTTCTTACTTTCTGGCACCACAAGATGCTCCAGGCTCACCTTATATTTTCCCTGCCCCAGCCCTGAAATCAACCATTTCTTCAAGGAGCTGTGGTTCCTTTCATTGAAGAATGGTCTTTGAGCCAAGATCTGGGCATGAATCCCTCTCAGGCTACTGGATTCTGTAGAGCACAATGCTCCCAAGAACCATGGCTGCACGAGAAAAGCCTGCAAATTACGTCTTTTAATGTTCAACCTATTTTAAAGTGAGCATCTTGCATTTCTGTTACTGGCCACAAAGTCTTGTGGACAATGTTGACGTCACTCAGCTGACACTGAGACCAGCCACCAGTTTTCTCCGTTTTTAAGATGAAGATGGTGGTGGTGGAATATTTATGAATACGATGGGAAGTACAGTGCAGTCACTCGTTCAGCAGGTACGGGCTGTTCCGGGGTCTGGCTGCCTAACCTTGGCCAGCCACTCAGCGTCCCAGAGCCTCAGGCTCCTCATGGCGATAGGGGGAGGGCCATGCCTAATAGTAGTTCCCACTCTAAAGAGGTTCTGGAGGTTGTCACAGAGTGTGTATAAAGCAGTTAGCACTGCAGCTCCTAGTAGGATCAGCATCCCTTAGTTAGAAATCCATGTTGATACTATGAAGTCCTAATCCCTGTAGGGTTGTAGGAGCAATGTCACCATGGAGACAAAGCGCTCATCCGTCACCTGTAAAACAGGCAGTGTATGAGAGGGGTTGCAAGAAGGCTCAGATACCGAATGAGTGAGAGAGAGAGACTGCCAGGTGGTCAAGGGAAGCTTCGTGCAGGAAGAGCACTTAAGACACAGGTGAGCTTGTGGGTGGTTATTTGGAGAAGGCACAGTCAGCCAAGACTGTATGAGCAAGACCTGAGAAGTGACATGGTCCAAAGTGATGGGAGCATAAGCGGAGATAAGTAAACCGGGAAGGTAGATTTGAGACGGCTGATGAAGGACCTTGAATAGCATGTTGAATGATTGGTATTTTATTAGGAAAATAATGGGGAGAGAAAATATCTTTTGATGTTTCAAAAAGACACGTCGAGTACCCCAGTCTTTAGCAGTGAGCAGAATGAGCTGGAGTGAACAAGGAACTTAGGGCACTGCTGCTGAAGTGTCCCAGGTGGGAGCTGTGCCTGGAGGTGTGAGCTCAGCAGAAATGCCAGCACAGCCTGCAAGTTTGGGGCTAACAACACGGGCCGCCCCCATGGGGAGGAGAATGGTGGGTGGCCCTCCCACCTCCCAGCCCTCAGGCAGAGTTTTGGGGGCCACCCTGTACATGCCTCAGGGGATCCGTTCAACCTACACCTTCAATGTGTCCATGTGTTCAGTGGTGTGTTGGTAAATTTTTAACAACCAGTTCTCTGTGGTAAGAGAAAGCCCAAATTTGTGGCAATTGCTGATATTTACAGTATAAATATTCCCACTGTGGATGTTTTCAAGCTATGGGGACCCTTCTTTGATGAGTAAGTGATTGTTAGATATGCAGCTGAGCTGAGCTGAGCCTGACTTATCTCCCTGCTGCCCAGTGAAGATGACGATGGCACCTATGGACAGCTTCCCAGAGCTCCCTGCTGCCCAGTGAAGATGCCAACAGCACCT
>JAQZBX010050945.1:0-10071 GCA_029593785.1 Cabassous unicinctus | reverse complement strand
CACCCTGTCCCCCTGCCGTTTTGCTGTTTTGTTTCCATTCACTGGGCAATTCTCTGTGTCTGTTTCCTGCCCTGTCTTCTCTTCCTTCTCTTTCATTCTTCACTGGGATTCGATCCTGGGGACCTCTGATGTGGAAGAGAGGTGTTCTGCCACCTGCGCATCTCAGTTCCTGGTTTTTTGGCGCGTCTCGTTTTGGTTTTCCCTTGTGTCGCTCTCCTGTTATGTCATCATCTTGCTGCGTGGCTCGGTGGGCCTGGCGGCCTGCGCGCCTTCTATATTTTTATTTTACTGGGAGGTTCTGGGGATTGAACCCAGTTCCCTCCATATGGGAGACGGACGCCCACCATTTGAGCCACATTCGCCCCCATGAATAATTCTTTTAATGTGTTGTTGGATTCAATTAGCAAGTATTTTATTGAAGATTTTTGCATCTGTTTTCATTAGAGAAATGGGTCTGTATTTTTTTTTTTTTTTGGTATTATCTTTATCTGGCTTTGGTAGGATGATTCTGGCTTCATTGAATGAGCTTGGTAGCGTTCCTTCTCGTTCAATTTTTTGGAAGAGCTTGAGTAAGATTTGTATTAAATCTTCTTTAAATGCTTGGTACAACTCAGCTGTGAAACCATTTGGTCCTGGGCTTTTCATTTTGGGGAGTTGTTTGATAACTGTTTCAATCTCTTTACTTGTTGGCTTGTTGAGGTCTTCTGTTTCTTCTAGGGGCAGTGTAAGTTATTTATAAGTTTCTAGGAATTTTTCTATTTCGTCTAGTTTTTTGGTATACAGTTGTTCATAGTATCCTCTTTTGTTCTCTTTTATTTCTTTGAGGTCAGTAGTAATGTCTCCTTTTTCAGTTTTTATTTCATTTATTTGCATCTTCTTTTTTCTTTGTCAGTCTAGCCTAAGGGTTTGTTGATTTTGTCGATCTTGTCAGAACCAACTTAGTTTTGTTAATTGTTGGTTTTTTGTTTTCAATTTCATTTATTTCTGCTCTGATCTTTGTTATTTCATTCCTTCTACTTGCTTTGGAATTAGTTTGCCATTATTTTTCTAGTTCCTCCAGCTGTGTAGTTAGGTCATTGATTTTAGCTCTTTCTTCTTTTTTTGATGTAAGCATTGAGGGCTATAAATTTCCCTCTCAGCACTGCCTTAGCTGCATCTCATAGGTTCTGATATATTGTGTTCTCATTTTCATTCATCTCAACATATTTATTGACTTCTCAAAATTTCTTCTTTGACCCAATGATTATTTAAGAATGTATTGTTTAATCTCCATATATTTGTGAATTTTCCCTTTTTCTTCCTCTTGTTGATTTCCAGCTTTATTCTATTATGATCAGAGAAAGTGCTTTGTATAATTTTGATCTTGTTGAATTTATTGAGATCTGCTTTGTGACCCAGTTCATGGTTTATACTGGAGAAAGAACCATAAGCACTTGAAAAGAATGTATATCCTGCTGTTTTGGGGTGCAGTGTTCTATATATGTTCATTAGGTTTAGTCTGTTTATCATATTGTTCAAGCTCTCTGTTTCTTTATTGATCCTCTGCCCAGATGTTCTATGCAATGCTGAGAGTGGTGTATTGAAGTCTCCAACAATTATTTTAGAGATATCTGTTTCTCCATTTAATTTTGCTTGTGTTTGCCTCATGTATCTTGGGGCATCCTTGTTAGGTGCGTATACATTTATAATTATTATTTCTTCTTGGTGAATTGCCCCTTTTACCAATATATAATGTTCTTCCTTGTCTCTAATAACCATTTTGCTTTTAAAGTCTATTTCATCTGATATATGTATAGCTATTCCACCATTTTATTTTGATTACTGCATGTGTGGAATATCTTTTTCCAACCTTTCACTTTCAATCTATTGGTATCCTTGGGTCTAAGGTGAGTCTCTTGCAGACAGCATATAGATGGCTCATATTTTCTTATCCATTCCGGCAGTCTGTGTCTTTTCATTGGGGAGTTTAATCCATTAACATTCAGTGTTATTACTGTAAAAGCAGTTCTTATTTCACCCATTTTGACCATTGGGTTTTATCTGTCATATTTTATTTTCACCACTCTTTTGACTCTTTTATTGTTACTGATATAATCTTCATTTCTTGACTCTCTTCCAAACCCTTCTCTCCTGTCTCTTCTTTCGAGGCTGTAACAGTCCCTTTAGTATTTCCTCCAAAGCCAGTCTCTTTGTTATAAACTCTCTCAGTTTCTGTTTATCTGTGAATATTCTAAACTCACCCTCATTTTTAAAGACAATCTTGCTGGATATAAGTTTTTCTCTTGCAGTATCTTAACTATATCATACCACTACCTTCTTGCCTCCATGGTTTCTGAAGAGAAATCAGCACTTAATCTTATCGGGTATCCCTTATATGTTATGCCTTGCTTTTCTGTTGCTGCTCTCAGAATTCTCTTTTTGTCTTTGGCATTTGACATTCTGATTAGTATGCGTCTCAGAGTTGGTCTCTTTGGATTTATTTTATGCTTCTTGGACATGGATATCTATGTCCTTCAGTAGGGTTGGAAAATTTTCTACTCTTTATTTCTTTAAATATTTCTTCTGCCCCTTTTCCCTTCTCTTCTCTTTCTGGGACACCCATGACATGTATGTTTGCATATCTCTTGCTGTCATTTAGTTCCCTGAGACTCTGTTCAATTTTTTCCATTCTTTTCTTCATCTGTTCTTTTGTATGTTTCTTTTCGGAGGCCATGCCTTCAAGCTCACTAATACTTTTTTCTTCCTCCTCAAATCTGCTGTTATATACCTCCAGTGTATTTTCTTTTCTCTTTTTTCTTCTTTTTTTTTCTTTTTTAAATTTTTTAGTTAGGCTAATAAAAAGAATTTATTGGGAGATCGGGGAATAGAACAGAGCTTGCTGAGAAATGGGAGAGAAGTACAGAAATACGCACCGAGATTTGGTGCAGGCTCCTCTAGGCAGAGAGAGTAGGCTTTGCTTGTGTGGTCACCTTTTAAACTATTAATTATTCCTCCCCTTGCAAATGCTAAGAGGAGGGGCCACCACTGTTACTTTTTACCCTACCAATGGTGGGTGCCAATGGTGAGGCCTGTTTGGAATATCTGGGCCTTCCCCTCGGCCCCGGAAGAGTCCCAGCTGGGACCTCAAGGTCAGGGTCTCCGGAGGGTCTCGTGGCCATGTTGTCTGTTGGCCTCCAGTGTATTTTTTATTTCATTTTTTGTGCCTTTCATTCCCATAAGATCTGCTATTTTTCTATGTATGCTTTCAGATTCTTTGTGCTTGCCCAGTATCTTCTTAATATCCTTAATCTCTTTAGCCATCTCATGGAATTTATTAAGGAGATTTGTTTGAACATCTATGATTAGTTCTCACAACTCTTTTATGTCATCCAGAGGCTTATTCTTTTAACTGGACCATATCTTCCTTTTTCTTGGTATGGATTGTAATTTTTTGTTGGTGTCTTGGCATCTGGCTTACTAGATGTATGTATTCTGGCTGCAGTTCTCTTTAGTTTAGAGCTTTCTTGCCCTTTCTCCCTTGATGGTTGTATAGTAGGAGCCGAGGATGTAGTTGGTGCTGTAAGCTGTGGAGGCTAAAGCTGCCCACATTGCCCCAGGGACCAATGAAACTTCTCCAACTTTTCTCCTCTTTCAAGGGTAGGGAGAGAGCTGCAGCCATGTGTAATAATCCCAGTTGTGCACGACAAGACTGTCTGTATTTGCCTGGAGACACTGATGAAGCTTCACACCCCGATGGAGCTGCAGGTGTGAGCAGCAATCTGTGCCATGTGGGTCTAAAATGACCACAGTTGCCCAGATAGACTGACATAGCACTGCCCCTCGCCCCCCACTGGGGGTAGGATAGACCCTCTGGAGTGCCCAACAATCTAATCTTTGTGGGCCAGAAGCACCTGCAGTTACTCCGAGAGGCTGGGAAACACAGTCCCTCTCTTGTACTATTAGGGTGAGGGTAGAGCCACATGTGCCCAACAGTTGAGTTTGTGCAGGCCAGAAGTGCCTGCAGTTGCCCTGAGAGGCTGAGGAAACACCAGCCCCCTCCTATCCTGTGGGGGAGCAGAGGTGGAGATGGAATAGAAGGCTCTCAACAAACCAGTTCATGAGGGCTGTAAATGCCTGTAGTTGCCCCGAGAGGCTGAGGAAACACAGCTCCTCTCCTATCCTATTAGGGTGTGCAGATGGGGCCCCAGGTGTCTGACTATTCAGTCTGTGCCAGCCAAAAACACCTGCAGTTACCCAAAGAGGCTAGTGCAGATTCCCCCAGCTTCCTCCCTGCTGGAAGTTGGTCTGGAGCCTAGGCTAGGGCTGTAATTTGATCTTGGTGGAAAGAAGCCATTCCCCAAATTCAGTGAGATTTTAGTCAGCCCTGCTTCCCCTCATGCCAGGGACAGAGTTAAAATGGCGACTACCAGCATCTTTCTGACTTAGGTTCAAACTTTAGGATTATACTTTAGCCAGCCGAGTTTACAAATCAGTAGCTGAAGTCAGAGGCCAACTGTCTCTTCCTCTCCCTTCTGTGGGACTGTCCAACTCCAGCCATGGAATAGCTCCTGAGGCTGCTTGCACCGCGGACACTGGCCTCCATGGCATGGAGTGCTCTACTCTCAAATCTTCTCTGCAAATGGGCAGTCTTCTCCTTCCACACTTTCAAGGATGTTGCTTGATAACTTTCTGGTCTCCTGGGGCCCCCACAGAGGTGCTTTAGATAGCCATCTTGCCCCTCCTCCCAATGGTTTTGTTTTATTCACAGATGATGTGCAACTATCACTACAGTCAATTTTAGAATATCTTCATCACCACAAAAAGAAACTGCATATCCTTCAGCTATTCTTCCCATGATCCCAGCTCTAAGCAGCTCTAATCTACTTTCTTTCTCTATAGATTTGCTTATTCTAGACATTCCATATAAATAGAACGATACATGTTGTTTTGTGGCTGGCTTCTTTCACTTAGCATATTTTGGGATTCATCCATGTTGTATCATCATTCCTTTTTATGGCTGAATAGGATTCCATTGTGTGTGTGTGTGTATACTACATTTTGTTTATCCATTAATCCATTGTTGGACATTGGGCTATTTCTACCTTTTGGCTGTTATGAATAATGCCAAACTGAAAAACTGAAGAACTGTTTCCAAAGGGGCTACACCATTTTACAGTCCCATCAGTAGTGTAAAAGTGTTCTAACTTTTCAACATCTTTACCAACACTTGTTATTAACTTGAGTTTTTGCTTCTAGTCATCTATTTAGTTTCTTGCCTGCTAAAACAAATACCATGCAATAGGTTGGCTTAAACAATGAGAATTTATTGGCTCATAGTTTTGACGCTAGGAGAAGAACAAAATCAAGGCATCATCAAGATGATGCTTTCTCCCAGAAGACTGCAGCATTCTGGGGCTGACTGCTGGTGGGCCTTGGTCCTTGACTTCTGTCACATAACAATGCTCATGGTGGCCTTTCCTGGCTCCTTTGGGTTTCATTGACTTTTAGCTTCTAGCTGTTCCCTGTGGCTTTTTCCTTCTCTGTGGCCTTTCCTATAAGGCCTTCAGAAATAGGGTGAAGACTTATCCTGATTCATTTGGGCCGCACCTTAATTGAAGTAACCTCATCAAAAGGTCCTGTTTACAATGGGTTCACATCCGCAGGGATGGATTAAGTTAAGAACATAGCTCCAAGCCACCACACCATTAGGGTGTGTGAAGTGATACTTCACTATGCTTTTGATTTGCATTTTCCTGATGGCTATGTTGAGCATCTTTTAATGTGCTTATTGGCCATTAGTATATCCATGGAGATTTATTAGGATAGATCAGATCCTTTGTCCCTTTTTAAACTGGGCTTATTTGTCTTTTTATTTTTGAGTAGTAAGAGTTCCTTATATATTTTAGATGCAGGTCCTTTATTAGATATATAATATTGCAAATATTTTCTCCCCATCTGTGGATTGTTGTCTTTTTGCTTTTTTGATAGTGATCCTTTGAAGTACAAAGGTTTTTCATTTTGATGAGGTCCAGTTTACCTATTTTTCCTTTGGTTGCTTGTACTTTAGTGTCATGTCTAAGAATCCATTGCCATATCTGAGGTCATGAAGATTTATCCCTGTTTTCTTCTAGGAGTTTTATAGTTTTGACCTTTATATTTAGGTCTTTGATCCATTTTGAGTTAATTTTTGTTTACGGTATGAGGTAAGGATCCAATTTCATTCTTTTGCCTGTGGCAATCCAGTTTCTCAGCACCATTTGTTGAAAAGGCTTCTTTCCTCAGACAGTTCAGGGCACCCTTGTCAAAAATCAGTTCACTATTGACACGTGGGTTTACTCCTGAACTCTCAATTCTGTTCTGTTAATCTGTATGTCTGTCCTTATGCCAGTACTGTCTTGATTACTATTGCTTTGTAGTAAATTAAAATATGGAAGTGATAGTCCTTCTATTTTGTTTTTTCTTTTTCAAGATTGTTTTGGCTATTGTGGGTCTCTTGAGTTTCCATATGAATTTTAGAATAGCTTGTGTGGGATTGATAGGGAGTGCATTGAATTTGTAGATCACTTCGGAGACTATTGCCATCTTTATAGTATTGTCATCTGATCTATGAACATGGGATGTTTTTCCATTTATTTAGATCTTTAATTTCTTTCAAAAATGTTTTGTAGTTTCCAGAGTAGAAGTTTTGAACTTTGTTAAATTTATTCCTAAGTAGTTTATTTTTTTCTATGCTAATTTCATTTTTGGATTGTTTATTGCAAGTGTATAGAAATACAGTTGATTTTTGTATATTGATCTTGTATCCTGCAACCTTGCTGAACTTGTTTGTTCTAATAGTTTCTTTGTAGATTCCTTAGATTTTTCTGTAATCATGTCATCAGCAGATAGAGATAATTTTAATTCTTCCTTTCCAATCTGGATGCCTTTTATTTCTTTCTCTTGTCTAATTGACCTGGCTAGAACCTCCAGTACAATGCTGAATAGAAGTGGTGAGTGGACAATTCTTTCCTTGTTAGTTTCCTCAGGGGGAAAACATCTAGTTTCTCACTGTAAAGTATGATGGTTTTGGTAGGTGTTCTTTATCAGATTGAATAAGTTCATCTCTGCCCTAGTTTGCTAGTTTTTATCATGATTGGGTTTAGAGGTTTTCAAAGGCTTTTTCTGCATCCATGGATAGGACTGTGTAATTTTTCTTCTTTTAACTTTTTCGATGTAATGGATTACATTAATTGATTTTCAGCTGTCTCGAGCCAGTCCTGAATATCTGGAATAAATCCCACTTGGTCATGGTGTACAATTACTTTTATATATTGTTGGTTTCGATTTGCTAATACTTTGTTGAGGATTTTTGCACCTATGTTCATCAGAGATATTGACCTGTAGTTTTCCTTTCTTTAAATATCTTTATCTGGTTTTGATGTTAGCGTAATGCTGGCTTCATAGAATGAATTAGGAAGTGTTCCCTGTGCTTCTGTTTTCTGGAAGCTTGTAGAAAATTTGTATTAATTCTTCTTTAAATTGTTTGGTGGAATTCACCAGTGAAACCATCTGAACCTGGTGGTTTCTTTTCTGGAAGGTTTTTAGTTACTGATTCAATTTCTTTAATAGATCTAGGCCCATTCATGTTAATTGTTTTTCCTTGTGTGAGTTTTGGTAGCTTGTGTCTTTCAAGGAATGGTCCGTTTCAACTAAGTTATCAAATTTGTGGGTATACAGTTGTTCATAATATTCCTTTATCATCCTTTTAATGTTCACAGAATTAATAACTACTCCTCTTTGATTTCTGATATTAGTAATTTATGCTTTCTCTTTCTCTATAATTGGTGTCTAGTTTAATTCCATTGTGGTCTGAGAGCATACTTTGTATGACATATTTTAAATTTGTTAAGGTGTGTTCTGTGGCACAGAATGGGGTCTAGTTTGGTGAATGTTTTATGTGAGCTTCAGAAGAATATGTATTCTGGTATTGTTGGATAAGTATTTTATAAATATCAATTAGACCCAGCTTATTGATAGTGTTATTCAGTTCAACTATATTCATACTGATTTTTTTTGTCTGCTGGATCTGTCAGTTACTGATAGAAGGGTGTTGAAGTTTCCACTTATAATGTAGATTTGTTTAGTTCTCCTTGCAGTTCTCTCAGTTTTTGCCTTGTATTTTGAAACTGTTGTTAGGTACATACACATTATGGATTGCTATGTTTTCTTGGAGATTTATGTAATTCCTCTCTTTACCCCTGATAATTTTCCTTGTTCTGAAATCTGCTTTGCCTGAAATTAATATAGTTACCTTGGTTCTTTTCATTAGAACATGGTATATCTTTATCCATCCCTTTACTTAATAACCTGTCTGTATCTTTATATATAAAGTAGATTTCTTGTAGATAATATATAGTTGGTTCTTGTTCTGATAGATTCTGCCTTCTAATTGATGTATTTAGACCATTCACATTTAAAGTGATTATTGCTATAGTTGGATTAATATCTACATGTTTTTTTTTTAATATCTACATGTTTTAACTTTTCTGTTTATTGCACTTCTGTTTCTTTTTTTATTTTCTCCTCTTTCTTTGCCTTCACTGCTTAATTGAGCGTTTTATGTAATTCTGTTTTCTCTACTTCCTTAGCATGTCCATTATACTTCTTTTAAAATAATTTTAGTGGTTGTTCTAGAGTTTGCGGTACACAGTTAGAGCTAATCTTAAGTCTACTTTCAAATAACACTATACTGCTTTATGGGTATATAGGTACCTTTATTCCCAATTCCTTCCTCCTGTCCCTTACAACATTGTTGTCATTTATTTCACTTATCCATATGCTATAATTACCCAGTATGCTGCTACTCTTATTACTTGATAACAACAGCTAATCTATTAGACCAATTAAAAATAAGAATAAAATATTTAATCTTCATCTCTTCATTTTTTCCTTCTCTGATGTTCTTCCTTTTTTTATAGATCTAAGTTTCTGACCTCTATTATTTTCCTTTTCTCTCAAGAACATTAATATTTCTTGCAAGACAGGTCTACTAGTGAGAAATTCCCTCAGTTTTGTTTGTCTGAGAACTCTTTTTTTTCCTCCTTCACTTTTGAAGCATAATTTCACTGGATACTGAACTCTAGATTGGTAGTTTTTCTTTCAATACCTTTAATATTTCACACCACTCTCTTTTTGCTTCCATGGTTTCTAATAAGAAGTCTGATGTAATTCTTATTCTTGTTCCTCTATGGCTAGTGGTGTTTTGTTTTGTTTTTGCTTTTTGTTTTTTGTAAACTCTGACTTCTTTTCAGGATTTTTCTTTGCCTTTGGTTTTCTGTAGTTTGAATATGATACTCCTAGATGGAGTTTTTTATTATTTATCCTGTTTTGTGTTCTCTGAGCTTCCTGAATTTGTGGTTTGGTGTCCATTATTAATTCTGGAAAATTCTCAGCCATTATTACTTGAAATGTTTCTTCTGCTCCTTTCTCTTCTCCTTTTGAGATTCCCTTTACATATATATTGCACTTTTTGCAATTCTTATAGTTCTTAGATATTCTGTTCTGTTCTCCCCTCTCCCTTCTTTTTTCCCATTGCATTTCAGTTTGGGCAGTTTCTATTGACATATCTCCAAATTTACTGATTGTTTCTTTGGCCATGTGCAGTCTTTTGTTGAGCCCATCAGAAGCTTTTATTTCTGTTACAATGTCTTTGATTTCTAACAGTTCCTTTTGATTCTTAGAAATTTCCATTTTTTTTGCTTACGCTTATTCATCTGTTCTTGTCTACTTTTTCCATTAGAGTCTGTAACATATTAATCATAGTTTTAAAAATTTCCTATCTGATTATTCTAAAATCTGTTGCCATATCTGAGTCTGATGCTTGTTTTATCTCTTTTGACTTTTTTTTTCTTACCTTTTAGTATGCCTTATAATTTTGTTGTTGTTGTTGAAAATATGGGACATGGGATACTGCATAATAGGAATTTAGGTGATTAGTCTTTCAGTGTGTGGCTTTATGTTAATCTGCCTAGGAACTGGGCTGTGCTTAATGTTTTCTGTAGCTTTAGGTGACAGAGGCTTCAGTGTCTTCTAGTTTCCTTAATTTTTGCCTCC
>JAQZBX010050944.1:0-19514 GCA_029593785.1 Cabassous unicinctus | reverse complement strand
GAAGCGGGTGTGGCTCAATCGATAGAGCCCCCGTTTACCATGCGGGAGGTCCTGGGTTCGCTTCCCGGGGCCTCCTTGTGAGGGCAGGCCAGCCCGCGTGGCGCGGTGGGCTGATGCAGCAGGACCTCACAGCAAGGGGAAGATAAGCAGACACGGAGAAGACACACAGTAAAACACAAGCAGCAAGGGGGGATAAATAAATAAATTAAAAAAAAATAAAAAATAAAAATAAAACAGGTCAGAGGCAGGGTACAGGGAGGGCTGGGCCTCGCCCCCATGTACGACCTCACCCTCAGACAAACGCTGCTCCAGCCGCACATCTGACGTGCCTGATGGCCTCACACCCAGCTCTGGGCCCATTCCTTTCACCACCTTTCAGTCTTGATGAAAAGCCACTTTTTCCTTCCCTGGGCTGGTCCACCTTCATCGCTTGGCTGCTTGATGAGATTCAAAATAATTGCCCAATTGTAGGAGACGTCTCTGTGACTGTGCACAGACGGCAAGATTCCGGAGGCAGGGACTGTGCCTCCCGTATCACCACGGCCTCATTGCCCAGCCCTGGGCAGGTGCACAGTAGGAGGGAGAGAAAATGGAGAAATGCCTTTCGTTGTCCACCGTGTTCATCTTCAGTGTTTCTGTTAAATCTAAAATGCTGCCACAAATGTTCACAAATGATCTTCTCTGCATCCACCGGTTGACAAAACTCAGATTGGGATGAGCAAGGCAACAGGCAGGACTCAACCTACTCCAAGGCCATTACTTCTCAGGATGAGTAGAACCACGAACTGATGCCCGCCGTGAAGAAGTCACTAAAGGGGTTTACGTGAAGGTTAGGACCCCGGCTGGGTGTTCCACGAGCCCGCCACCAGGAACAGATTCTTAGCTTCCTGTGGACCCTGGGGAAGCCACCAGACTCCATTAACAGGGCCCAGTGCACACTGGCCTGGGAGTAACCACTTCTCATGTATTGTCTGTGGCCTTTTTTCCCAAAATTGTTTTCACAGGAGCAAGGGCTGAGGAAGGTCTGATACTCTGGCCAAGGGATACTGGCTGCTGCTAGTAGGAAATCCCATTTCCTTGTCCTGAGCTTAGCAATCAGACATTAAGAAATGACCAAACCAAATATTCCCTAGGTCCGCACCCTGAGATATTTTTCCTACAATGCTGTGCACTTCAAAACACCTTGGCCTTTTTGCCTCTGCCACCAGCTGACCCTGGCCTGGTTGGTGGCTCTCTGGGCCTCGGTGCCCTGGTTACTACAAGGGTGGGGTTCCACGTGCTAGATTCCTGAAGACAGTGTCAACACCAAGCCCCGAGCTTGGCACGTGCTAGGTAAATGCTAGCAGCTTTTACCTTACGCTTTCCTGCTCATGCTGGCTCCTTCTGCTGGCTCAATCTGTCTACACCCTGAGCTTCACCTGTGCTCCTCTTTGCCGACTTTACCACCTGGTACAGCCCTTGCCCAGGATCACTTCTCCGAGCCAATCAAACACCATTTTGCAAAGGTTCTGTGTGGCAGATTGTATTTTCTAAAAATGGCCTCTGCCACAGGTCCCCTGCTCTTAAACCTGGGCAGGCTGTGCTAGCTCTGACCAGGAGAGTGGAAGTCAGGGGACAGGAAGGATGCAGCTTCTCCCCAGCTCTCGTACTCGCTCTTGGGATGCTCATCCTGGGAACTCGGCGGCCCTGTTGTGAGGAAGCCCAGGCCACGTGGGGAGTTCACCTGTGAGTGTTCAGGCCGACGGCCCCAGCTGCGTTCCCAGCCACCGTTACCGCCAGACACGCAAGTGAAGGGTCCTTCAGATGGCTCCAGCCCCCAGCCTTTGAGTTGCTCCAGCTGACAACAAGGGGAATGGAGATGACCCCCCTCCCTGCCCTGCCACACTGAAGATTCATAAGAGACAGAAACGTTGCTGCTATGGGGTGGACTCTTACCCGGCGATGGTACCTGGAACGTATTGCAAAGCAAGACCTGGATTTTGTCAGATTGTAATACAGCAATTTTATTTATGTCACCGTGATATTATCATTAAGCTCTCTCTATACAAAGTCTACAGCTTGTGTCAGCCACCCCAGGGTAACGCTCCCCGTACTCTGGGGACAGCCCTCTCACTGGGTGGTGCTCCCGAAGAAATCCAGTCCCAGGCAGCAGCCACCAGGGAGCACATCTGGGCTTTCCCCCGTCGGGGTGGAGGTAGAAGAGACCCTGAGAATCAGCAGTTGTGGGAGGCCACATGCTATTGGCTTTGGTGCTCTGCCTGGGGGTCTCCAGAAGCTGTGGTCCCCTTGGACTGAAGGCTTTTCCTCCTGATGACAATAGTGACAGGTCCATCAGGCAACGCCTTGATGATGTTCCAGGCCTCAAACCGTGTGAGGCCCTGCACGGCAGTGCCGGCCAGCTGTAAGATCTCATCTCCTGGCTGGACTGTCTGTTCCGACGCTGCCCCTGAGATGAGGGAGAAGAAGCTTATGATGGTCTCCACAGTGAGCAGGAAGCAGGGAAAGCTACTTCCTACCTCTGATCTCTGAGGAGCCAGGACAGCCGGGAAGGGGCGTGCCCACTCCCTGGGAGCTAGACGGTGGCTCCCGGGTGTCTGTGGCCCTTGGGAAAGGTGTACCCCGTGTTGTCCCTGGGAAGAGAGGCAGATGTCAGGCAGCTTCAAGCTGGAGGACTCCGGGGGGCTGACTCCTCCACCAAGTCCCCGGGACCCCACCCACCCCCTTCGCTTGTGAGCTCTCCCCTTCTCACTAGGTCTTCAGGGAAAGGAGTAGTGAGGTTCCATGACAAGACCTGCACAGTGCTTCTGGCTCGAATGCCTGGAAACATTATGTGGCCCAGAAAGAAGATTATGTCTTCTTTCTGGGCCACATGAAGGAGACATAACCATAGGTGGCTGCCAAGCTTTAAAAGCTGCACACGGGAACAGTGCTGTTTTACAGTTTATATTGAAAGAAAAATTTCCCATCCATTTGACACAATGATTATCACAAATCCTGAAGAGCAAAAAATAATAATTATCATAAGAACTATAGTTAAAATGTACTGGGCAATTATTATGTAACAGGCACTGTGCTAAACGCCTTGTTTATGACAGTAAATCCACGAGGTGCATGCTATCGTCATTCCCTTTTTACAAGTGACTGAGGTCTCCTGAGTCTCAGGTAACTCGCCCACGGGTTCAGAGCTGCTGGATGGTGGGCTTAGGTCTAAACCCAGACTTCCTGGCTCCCGAATCCATATTCCGAAGCACCACATCCCCTGCAGGTGATAAGCTCATCCCGTTTAAGCAAATGGGACTGGGGTGGTAAAGTGACTTGCCCAATGGATCATGCCCCCATAAGGGGCAGAACTAACACCAGAATCCAGGTCTCTTGACTCTGAACCCCATGCCCATTACAAGTCAACCTTCAAGAGCAAAAATATCTTTCCCAGAATTGAAAAGGCTGGATTCCAGAGAACTGCCAAGTGAGCTTCGGTCTACTCTTTGGGTTTTAGCAGCTGCAACAGAGCCTCCTCTACCCAAACCCATCAGCAAGAGATGATCATGGGGACAGGAAGCAGAGCTGGGATGCCCTTCGCGTCTCAGAGCTATACCTGCACTTCCTTTTACGGATGAGGCACCTCAGGCCCAGAAGGGAAGGGTAACCAAGAAATTAGGAGGCAGAGCTGGGGCTAGAACCCAGATCACCTGACTCCTCGTCCAGAGCCCCTCTCCACAACCCCTTGCTCTGTGACTTGAGTAGCAGCAAAGAGTCAGGGGTGGTTTTATATGGTAGCTACGGGTCACTCATGATTTTCTCAGGAAAATCCAGATGATCCCCACCTCAAGCTGGCTTACATCCCTGTCCATGACGAAAAAGGATATCACAACGTTTTCCAGCGGCTCCTAGACTAGGATGAGGAGAGTGAGGATGAGTCATGCAAGTGCGGGGCCAAATCCTGCCTTCATTTACAATTTTGACATTTTTGTTCATCATGGATTTTTGGCATTAATTTTGATTTTTAAAAAATATTGCCTGAAATATTTTTAATCTTGGCTACTGAGTATTTTGACACCCCCTTCAATTTTGTGCCCCCAAGCCAGTGCCTCACTGACCTCACCCTGGCGCCAGCCCTGCCTCGCTGCCCCAAACTCAGGGCTTAGTTGCTTAGTCTCTCAAAAAGAGAGATTAAGGGGACGTCTGAGCCCAGGAGGAAAATGAGAAAAAGCAGAACTAAGCCCTAAGGAGGCCTGCATGCCTCGTAAGAGGATATGGGGTCATGGGAAGCCCCTGGGGCGCCTGCCCACATGTCGAGAGAACGCCAAGAGCCAGACGCACACCACACCTTTGAAAATCCTGTTCACGGTGAGAGGCTTGTCTCCCAGGAGGGAGCCCTTTCCTCCTTCCAGGCTGAAGCCCAGCCCTGCGGGGGTCTTCTCCAGCATCACCGTGCAGACCGTGGTCTCTGCTGTCGAGAGAAAAACAGGCTGACGCCACCGGCTGCTGCCGCGCGTGTACAGGTACCCACCCAGACACACACCTCAGGCTGCAGACGAGGCAGACCGCACCTGCTTGGGGCCATGCGGTAATGAGCTGCCCCACCAGGGCTGGCCCCGAGAGGTCAAAGGCCCTGTGACCCACACGGGGCTTCAGGCGGGCGAGGAGAACTCACTGGAGTCTATGGAAACGTCACTGGTGGTGGAAGCTGAGGCTACAGAGTCGGTGGAGGAGTTCAGGTCGGGCGTGGCCTCTGGAGCCAGCCTCCTGGTGACAATCACCGCTTGCCTCGGGTCCCGAGCTTGGCGGAGGATGGCCAGGGCATCATTGTGTGTGGCCCCTTTGAGAGACTTGCCGTTGATGGAAAGAACCTCATTGCCCTTCTGGATGGTCCCTTCCTGGGAGGCCAACCCGTTTGGGAATACTCGGTGAACCTGAGCAAACCAGAGGACATTTAGGCCAAAGAAAATGAAACTGTGACCCAGGGGCCAGAATTCCCTCTTCTATCCAGAGCAGGTATCACCATTAGTTATGGCCAGACAGACCCTCAGAATCCTTCCCAACACAATGCCCTCGACTAAATCACTACAATCCTGTTAGCATTCCAGTTAAAACCCTTTGCCTTACCTGCCTAGATCTGCCTTTCCCAGAGTAGTTTTCTGGAATCACTGGTTCTGTGGCAATAGGTATTGTGTAAGAAAAGGTTTCTGAGGCCAAAGAAACTTGGGGAACACTGGGTTAAACAAGAGTTCTGAAAATGTCTACAGTTAAAACATATTTCTATAAGAGCCTCTATAATGCACATGTGCATGGTAGCTCTCCAAGAACAGGCAGTATAATACGGTGATTCCCAAAAGGAACCCTCTTCTCAGAGACAGTCTCAGGTCCTACATAATACAATTGAAGAAACACCATTCTTAGTCATTTCTAAATGTCCTTCTACAGGAACCCTCGCGCTTCAGCTCCAGTCACTCCCTGGCCCCCCTTTCTGCAGGACATGTAGGATGAGATCACCTCGTGTCTTTGCTTCATTCAGCTTCCCTAGTACAGTAAACCCAAGGGGCACATTTAAGAGGATCAGGTGATGGCGTGCACGGGCAGTCACTGAAACATGCCGTATGTGGCTTTGCTTACGGCAGGTGAACGAGGCTCTCTGCCTCTCTAAGTTGTTCTGGTGATGGAGAGACTACAAGACCCACATAAGTAGCAGCACCTCTGCTCTAAATCGCGGGTCTTTATCTATAAACTAGCATCGAAACCACCAGTTCCCCAACCTGAGGCATCAGAGGGCTAATTCAGACAATGCACTTGGGTGTAGATGGTGCTCAGCCTTAGTTCCCTCTTAATGGATCCGGAAGTGAAGAGAAGTATTCAGATGCGGAAGGAAAAAGAGGAAGGTGTGTGCACATGCTTGGCCAGCACCCACTGCTTCCTCCCGGCTCGTGAGTGGCTGCAAGGTCTCGGGGTGAATGGCCAGATGGGGTGGAGAGAGAGCGCTACTCAAGAGCAGAGCAGAAATCCATGGGCAAGCTCTGGTTTCTTCTCAAATAGGAAGTAAACTACACCAGCAGGGACTGGTGTAATATAGTAATCGTCTACTATATGGTTAGTAACAGAAACAGACACTTAGTACTGGCGTTCTGTGCTCATTTGTGGTCGATATGTAATGAGATCAAGGAAGTGCTGCTCACACACCATTGACTCTGAGGTGACAGGCTGGAATGTCCCAAGTGGCTATTTCAAGAGATGGGGCGTGTCCCATGCTGGCTGGGGCTGTGAACTGGAAGATCTGTTTTCAGCTGGGCAAGGAAATTCAAATGAGCCCTGCACAGCCCACGCACAGGATGCCCTAAGCCGACAGCCGTGGGGTGACAACTGCACTCAGCTTTAGAGAAACGGGGTGGCCACGTCACAGCTCAGTTCATGAAGACGGGATGACTAGAAAGCCACCTGGATCAGGCAGACCCCCTAAGCAGAGGGCAGGCAGCAGCAGCCAATGCCAATCTGAATGTGTACATCCCGGAAAACGGTGCAGAAGGAGCCAGCTCTGCTCTGCCTCCCACACCTACTCCCAGGTCCTGAGTAGAGTCGGGGCTGGACCGTGGGAGCCGGAGCCTCCAGCTGCGCATCCTGGTTTGTGTTCGTGAATATATTAACTGCTGCTGTTTCCCACCAGCATGGACCCCATCCTTCTCAACCAGCCACCAGATCAGCTTCGCGATTGTCCAGCTGGGCAAAACCAGGGAAGCAGCCCCCTTTGGGGGACCCTGCCTTCCCGAGGCCCCGTTCTCTCAGGTGTGCTGTGCAGGTTTGCAATGTGGGCTGTAGAGCCTTCAAAAACAAACCTCTGTTGTCATAAATCATTCTTTCCTACATGTTTACTGGTCTGTATTTTCAAAGGGATAGACAAGACGTTGCATAAAATGTCGTTTGAATTTTTTAAATGTGCGAGCCTCTGCCTTCTGAAATTCTGATCCGGTAGTTCTGGCTTGAGGCTGAGACAGCTGTAAGTATTCTTAAAGCTCCACACGTGATGCTGATTTCTTTGGGTATGTACATTGAAGTTGTTTGGGGCATACAAAGAACCTCCTGTTAAATTACGATAATTATGAGGGTCAAATACAAGGTCACAGTGACGTGACTATTACCAGCAGATCGCAGGGCCACTTTCAAGCACTCCGCCCTAACGGTCTGCACAGCGGTGTGGTGTCATGCATTTCTCAGTTCCCCAGCACCAGGCCCCCTTCCTGGCAGAGCCATCGTCTGACTCCGACACGCGCCCGTCGCTGGACCACTCACCGTGATGACCTTGTTTTCTAGATCCACTCCTCCCGCCAAGCTGAACCCAAGGCCAGCCCCTTCCTCCTTGTGCAGGATGGTGACGTGGATGCTGTCTAATTGCTGCAGAATAAAATATATATGTATAAGAAACAGTTGAAATACAACAGTGGGCAATTTTTAAAAATACTTTAAAGTCAGACTGATTTGATCTCAAATCACAGCTTGACCAGCCTCCAAGTTACACCACCTCCTCGAACCTCAATTTCAGCTTCCATAAAGGGAGGACTATACTTTCAGGAGTCCTGGGAAGCTTAGAAGAAAAGAAGAAATGCACATAAAGCAGCAAACATAGCCCTTCGTTCATACTCACTCCAGCCACAGAGGACCCTAGGTGCCGCCGTGTCAGCTGGAAACCCTAGCCTTTGAAATAACGTGGCTTTACCTTTCAGACTTTGGTGGGACAAGGAAGGTTGTAGGACTTTGGGCCAGCAAACCCAGGGGCCAGCACTGTTCTGCAGGAGTTGGTCACTCCTTGTGGCCCCTACTCCTCCACAGGCACAGCCTCTCGCCCTGGCCCACGTGCAGGAGCCCCCCCCACCCCCAGGCACAGGGTACTTCCTAGCTGGATGTGGGCTCACAGGCAGCCAGCACCACCTCTGGGCACTGTCTAGACCTGGATCTCAGACGCAAGGGCCTGCAGCGGCCAGGAAGATAGCTTACGGAGCAGAATGGGCAGACAGGAGGCACTTAGGTGTGATGGGAACTGCAGAGAACCGGAGAACACATCAGCTCAAAAGGGGCAGTGGCTACATAGCAATGCAGTGCTACCCAGTGCTATCAGATTATTCCCTTTTTGAAAAAGAAAAACCAGAGATCAGGGTTTTGATTCAAATTTTACAGCCAGCTTTTATGTTCCAAATTCAATAATTAAAACAACAACAAAACAAACAACAAAAAAAAACGCCATGCAAGTGAAATAAAATGTATCTGCTGCATTTGACTCTCAGGCTACCCATTTGTGACCTTGGCTTTAGGGAGTAAACTTGTGCCAAGAATTCACTTGCCCAGGTGCATCAGTGAACCTGTTGTGCAGCTGGCTCTAAGGTCCTTTGACTTGGAGTCCCCGAGACTGGGAAACACTGCCCTTACCAGCCCCCAAGCATTAGCCCAGGTCTCCCAGCTGTCACCCAAGTAGCAAGTTAATTGCCCTGTAGGATGCTCTTGCCAAGTTTGAAAGCAAATATTCTCCCAGTTAGACCCGAGGCAGTTATTCACACAACACTCCGTTATTTAACTTGAGCTGAGAAGGGCCTGGAGGGATGTGGCGCCCAGCGTGCAGGTGAGAGGGTGAGAGCCGAGGAGGACTGGGCAGCGACTGTGAGTCCCTCCTCGTGTGGAAAACGGGGGTCTCCTCGTCCTCGCCCCGCAGTCTGGAGGGCTCCGGTGCCCCCTGAATGCCGCGCCCCAGCTCTTCCCACCTGCTCCCCCGCCACATGCCTCGGAAAGCATACGGGAAGTGCAACTTTCAGAATGACTCGACCGAAGCGCGGGGGCCCTCGAGAGCCCTGCGAGCAGGCAGCTCTGAGCGTGTAACAGAAATACTGGAAGCTCCAAGCGAGAGCACTCCTCAGCCGTGCTGTTACCATGCAGAAGCTCGCTGGAGGCTCTGCCAGGCTGGGAGCCCCTGGGCCACGGAACTAGCTTCTGCCACCCAGTGCACTGACTCCTGAGCGTCCCCTTCCTCTTTTATCTCATGGCTGGAAAGACGCAATAAGAGAATGTATTGAAAGCACTTCAAAAGCTCCCTGAAATGGCAGGTCTTACTGGGGCCAGGTGATAGGCTGTCCCTCTTACCAGGGAGGGGATAACCTGGGTCTGGGGTCTGCTCCTGGGGCTGCCCCTCTGGCCCACATAAGGGCTGGGTCGCTAAAACATTACAGAGGAAACCTACCTTTAAGGTGGCTTCATCCAGAACCTTCACTTCCTCTATGAGCTTCTTCAGCTCCTCCGAGCTCAGCAGGGAGATGACTGACTGGCCCGACACAGGGCCACAGGGGTCCGAGTCGTCGGCTTCCTTGGGCTCAGTCAGACCCTCTGTATACTCTCTCAGCTCCGAGAGGCTTTCGTAGGGCGAGACAGCACACAGTTTGAACAACATTAGTAACAGTGAACATTTATTGCCTAATTACTGTATTCCAGCAAGGTGCTAAGCACTGAAGTGCATTCTGTCATTTGATGCAGCCAATCTACCAGCAGATATTAGCATCTCTGCTCTATAGAGATGAGCAGATTGGGCTCGGGCGGGGTACATACTTATCTATGGTCACACAGCTCTGAGATGCCAAGATCCAGCATTCACAGCCACAGCTCAGGGTGTGCCTATCTTGCACTTCATTCCGGAGCACATCTGACGTTGCGGGCAAGCGACACGACGGCCACAGTTGGACCACCACCACGGCACCCAGCTCTCGCCTCTGCCATCTTCACAAAGCTGCCAGCCCCTGGCTGTCCAACATTAACCCCCAAAGGTGCCCACTTAGCCCCGACCTGCCTTCTCTTTCTTCTGAGCTCGTCTCGGTACACGTGGCTAGTTTTTCCAGTTACCTTTCACGTTTTGCTTGAATCAGTGGTTTCAGCAATAGGGGATCATGCCCCCTCTGCACGCCAGCTCTACTGCTGACAGGGGAAGGGGGCTCCCCCCGCATTCTATCCTAGTGGTGTGCCTGGCAGGCTCCACGAGAGATTAGGCGCTCAGCCAGAAAGAGCAACAGCTGGGAAGTCCGAATGTTAAGGGGCTCCAGGCTGCGGCGGACAGCCTCCTCCAGCTGCGCTTGGGTTGCTCTGGCTCTTTAGACCCTGCTCTGGGCATGTCTTCAAGGGGTACCCATGTCCTTCCCAGGCCATCTGTCAGGAGTGTCTAGGCCAGCAGTCCTCAAACACTTCTCAGGAGCATAAGACAATAAGTAAAACGGCTAAATGCAGAGCTGCTCTGAGAGAAGAGGGAAGAGCAAGCCCCAGCCCTGGAGCAGGAGCCCCAGGGCAACCTGGGGAGCCCCTCGGTTCCATGCGGCAGGCCTAGGCCACCTCGTAATTTCACCCAGAGGTAACTGAGGGTGGGCATGGAAGGGACCTGTCCGTGGCCAGGAGCCACCGCCTGAGCTGGGCCTAGAGTCCAGGCATCAGCTGAGTCCAGGACGCTGACCCTGAATCCACCTGCAGAGACCCAGTGGATTCCTCTGAGAGAAGCCCATGGCCCTGTCTGGCCTTCCCGAGCGGGACGTGACAGCGGGACGTGTCACCAGGGACCAGTCTCATCCCCACCCTCCACCCCTCCCAACACCAGCTGTTGGGAAAACTCCTCCATGTGCAAGACAGGTATGTATCACACACAGACACACATGCACACACTCAGACACATATACATGGGAAAGAGCAGGCAGAACAGTGCTTTCGTCCAGCTGAGACATTTTTAAAATGAATTATAATACAAAGAGAGCTGAGAACAAGAAAGAAGAAAGATGCAGAGAAGCCCTGGGTGGAGACACTCACTTGAGCGAGAACCCTGGGTCTGCGGCAGGGCTTTCAGCGGGACAGCCTGCTGCTGGGTCTTCGCTGGAGGACGGCACTGGAGATGCTGCCTCCGGGGAGAGACAAGGAGCCTGGCCACAGGAGACGGAGGCTGGCAGGCACAGCAAGGAGTTCATGACAGCCAAGGAGACCTGGCTGCTGATGGCGTACAGCTTACTGGTCCTCTCATCTGGCAGCGTCACCTCACTCAGCTGGCTCCTTGTCAGGGGGAAGCTCCGTGCCCGCTGGCTTGGCATCTTGAGGACCAGGCCTTGGGAGTCTGCCTTCTTGGCTGACAGCAGCCTCGAGAGGGGGTCCGGGTCAGGGGGGCAGATTTTCTGCATGGGCTGCAGCCCCGGGGGAGGGGACTCAGAGACACCCGGGCCGCTGGCCTCCAGCAGCTCTTTCTCTGGCCGCGGCTGCTCAGCAGGGGCCCGAGTGCCTCGCAAGAAGGGGCCTGACCCCCAGCCTCCGTCTTGCTTCCCGGGAGGCTTTGCTGCCTCTCCCGGGGAGGGCTGGAGGCTCAGGCTCTGGGCTCCTTTGCTGGGCGGCAGAGAAGAGCTGAAGGTCTCAAAGGAGTTGATTCTCTGTTTGATGGAGGAGGAGGCGGCGGCCCGCGAGTGGAGCCCAGGGTGCTCCCTGGGTGTGGGTGTTGGCTGGGTGGACGATGCCGCATCGGGCAGCCTTTTTGGGTCTGGAGCACGATTCCGCAAACCTTTCAAGCTCTGGCGAAACCAGGCCGGCTTGGGGGCCACGGGGGGCCCCTTCTTCCCGGTGCCGCAGTCTGCTGGCTTGTAGACTTTGGGAGTGCCGCTGGCAGTGTCCAACTTCGGTGAGGCTCCGTCCGGGTGACCCTGCACCCCATCTTCTTCACCCAGGCTGACGCTGGGCTGTAGTGGCAAGTGGCCATGGTTCTCACTCATGATGGGGCTAAATAAGTTTTTGATGCAGTCGGAAATCCTAACCCAAGGGTCTTCGGCTGTGGTGTCAAGGCTATAGTCCATCCGAGCCTGCCTCTTAAGCAGTGGGTGTTTTACTGGGGATGTGTGAGTCACTAGGAAGCAGAAACAAGGCAAAAGCTATGTGTTACACCTTATTGTGGCTGGCCCTCCTGAGCTCTAGTTTCAAAGCTGGAGGGAGCTAGTGGAGGCACTCAGCACACGGGTAGGTTCCCTGGATGGGCAGGCGCCAGGTGCTCGTACCTGGCCAAAGCGCCAGCAGGCAGGGCTGCAGGGTGCGTTTGCTTCATCGTACCCTGGCACCGTAAAGCTGAAAGGGCTCTCAGGGAACATCTGGTCCGATCTCTGGCGTTTTACAATTGTGGGATCCAGCGTTCAAGAAGGCTAAAGGGCAGGGTGACGGCAGAGCCGAGGGCAGAGCCCAGGCCTCCTGCCTACCGGTGTTCAGGTCCTTTCCACTGCACTAAGCAGCTTCCCAGATAACTCACTAAAAACGTAAAAGCTAAAGCCATTCTATTATTTCTTAACCATTTATGCCAGAGGTCAACCATGGGCAGGCATATTTTCAGTGACCACCATGTCATTAAAAAGCACTGGGGGTGCCTCCAGCTTCCCACCCTCCTTATCCTCTGCCTCTCCAGGTAGCAGTTCACACATTCACTCATCTACCTGGCTCTGAAGTCACATGAATGTGCTACTCCCCCTGCACACAGGTTAAGTAACCAGCTTGCTCAGCAAAGGGGTGTTTTGGGTACCTAAAGAGCCTATGGAAAGGTTTCAGATAGAAGGAAGCTCAGTGATTCTCAACCTTGGCTACACATGGGAACCTGTGGAGCTTTGCAAAAGACTGACTCCCACACCCAGGTGCTTCAATACCCCTGGGGTGCAGCCTGGGTGCTGGGAGTTGGGTGAGCGCCATGGGTTTCAATTCTCTAAGCACCCTGCCAAGACCTCAGGCATTTGCTCTGCCGAGGTCAGCCCCTCACCACAGGGGGCAGCAGATGGGGGTCGTTCGTGGCGGCCAGCACAGAACCAGCATTCCATCTGGGCAGGGAGGGGAGACACCGAGGGAGGCTGCCCCCGAGCCCTGCACAGCCAGGAAGTCCAGTCAATGTGCCACCCTGCCATGGCCTCTGGCCTGACCTTTCCCCAGTTGAGAAAGAGCCAGCTGCTCTGGCTTTGTGGGGATATCTGTTATAAGAATGCAGCCCAGCTTAAGGGGGACGGGCCCCTCCTGTCCCACACCTCAACGTCAGGCCTCAAGGGAAGCAAACTGCGCAGGGCACTAAGCTTTCATGGCCTCAAAGAGAAGCTCTATGTGACCCAAAAGACCTGGCTGGTTACCAGTGAATCCAGAACTTTGACGAGGGAGCCCAGCCGCCTCCACTCGTTTCTGTATTTATAAAATGCTCTGCTGCTGTGAGAACCAGGAGGAGGAGGCTCTACAGGCAAGCCCTTTGCCAACATAGGCGTGGCGCTCTCGCCAGTAGAGCACTTGCTCAATTAGGATGACTAAGGGAAGAGAGTGGAGGAGGGGCGCGCTGTGCCAGAGCTTTCCATTCACCTTGTCATCTAACCCTCCAGGAGCCTTGCCTGTGCTTTCTATGCAGTGTTTCTCAAACCGGCATACAGTTTGTAGCCCACTTATTTATTTCTCTGCTTTTCCCAGCAGTTCCCTGATGGCAGGAACTGGCCTATCTCTTCCCCTCTCCCCAGCACCCAGCTCAGGGACTCAGGCAGCCAGCATTTGGCACATGCTTGCGGAATCGACTCAGGTTGGGGCTCTCCGTGCTGCTCCACAGCTTGCTGATGAGAAAGGCAAAGTTGCCCAGAGCCACACGGTTCGTGAGAGGCAGAGCCACGCTTCCTGCCCTGCTCTTCCTGACTCCAGCGCCTCCTCTCTTCTAGCACACAACTAAAAATTCAGCTCATGCCCGAGCACCTCCAAACGTGTCTCCCCTTTCTACCTACCACATGACGGTGGCGAGCAGCAGGGAAACGCCGTGCATGCTTTTCTGACTGCGCCTTCTGGGACTTGGAAACGCGGAAGGCAACATGCTCAAAAGTGATGCTCCAGAGTGAGCCGCCTGGGACAGCGGGGGCGTGTCTCTGACCCTCTTCCCAGGGGCTCCAGCCTCCAGGACTATCTGGACTGGCCTGCATCCCCTCCTTTAAAAGTCACCCCACACCACTGTCACGGGCTCACAGATCCACCTGGGTTTCCGGCCAGGGCACCCCGTCAGCCCCTCCGCTGTCCCACCCGTGGTGCCCGGCGACCCCTGACTGGTCAGCCCGAGCCCAGCCATCCTGTCCCTGCAGAGCACTCTGATCCTCAGGCCAACGCACCTTCTTGACCTTTGTCCAGAGGCCCTTCCCAGGAAGAGCCGGACAAGCGCCTACCTGGGCGGGCTCTCCTCCCGGGCTCGCCCTCCGTGGAGGTGGGAGTCTGCGGGGCGGCTCCGCGCCCTGCACGGCCGGCGGCAGCGCACGGGCTTCTCCCTGCTGCGTCTTCCTGTGGCAGCGGCGGCCCTGGCAGCAGCTCTCTGGCTTCCTGTGGTGTAAACAGGAAGCAAGGCCGTGTCAAAACGGCAGCCTCCAGCTGCCAGGAGGTCAACAAAGCTGCTTTAGGTGAGAGGCTCATCAGCAACAATGCAGAGAGAGCCCTTTCCTGCCCCTGGGGATTCAGAGCATCCCTTTCCTTTCAACGAATTGGTACCCAGAACGCGGGCCAGTGCTCGCGGCCTATGTGAAGCTCCTGGGCTCCCCGAGAGAGGACAGAAGTTGGGGGCGTTGGAAGGAGCTGGAACTGCTTTACTCTCCACTGACTCCTGGCTAACTGCCCTTCTCGGGGGGCACAGAGCAGTATTGAAACAAGGAAGCAAAGAGAGCCCCGTCTAGTCTTCTCTACGTTAAGGTTAGAATGCTCAGAGCAAAATATTTCTCGTTGTCAGTCATTATTTAAATACTCGGTGAGCCCACTGCAAAAGACGACACATCATTGGCCCCTGGGCCACTGCTTCCCTCTGTAGCACCTACAGGGGCAGAATCAATCTATTCCAGAATTGGTTTGCCCTGCTGAGCGTGGGTGCAGTTTCAGGCTCCTGGGCGAGAAATGGGCCAAGCACCAAATAATTACATAATATGTGAATAGAGTTTGGATTATAATACAGATTGGAGAAGATGCTGTCAGAACCCAGTTCTGCCCAGAGAGGTGGAGGCGGCTTCCCTAGAGAAGGGCTTTTTGTCTGGTTCTTGGGAAAAAAACAAGAATTTTCTAGGTGGAACTAGAGCATTACAGAAAGACAGACACACAGAGGAAGGAACATCATGATGCCCGCTCAGAAAAAGAGAACAAGAGGCCAGGTGCCGTGAAAATGGCCCTCAGGGGGTTGCTCTTCTGCGAGAGCACTCCTGTCCTGTGCCCCGGTCACTGCCGCGCCGGGCGCAACGACGGCCTCCCGGACCAGGCTGCAGGCTCCCTGCCCAAGAAGGGAGGAAGGAAGGAGCCGCAGTCCCTCATTTGGGACTAAAAAGGAAACAGCCGGTGTCCACGGGCTGAAATTTACTCTACGTTGCCAATAAGCATTCTTTGGGGAGGAAACATCTACAGAAGTTACACATGTATTCACAAAACATTCCAGAGTGCTCCCCACATCAGCCCAAGTTCTCTTTTGTGGAACTGAGCGCTAGGCGAGCCTTGTGGAAATACTGAGAGATTAATCAGCTTGAGGAACACGAGGCTTCTCGAAATAGCCCCTTTGGAAAGGCAAGGTTTGGCCACAGCATTAAAAGCTTAAAATATTAGACTGACGGTGTCTAAGGAACTCGTCATACAGGAAAGATGACATAGAGTGGGGAAGTAATTCCGCCCTGCTGGGAACATCTGCGAGGTGACACCTGCCTAGATCCAAGGATGGCCAGCGCTCTCATAGGCAGGCACGCGTCACCAGCCACGGGAGTCAGAGCAGCTTTGCATCTCGGAACAGACACAAACGTTCTGTCTTTCAATTGACACATCTGACATCGCTTCCTCTTCATGGGAAGTTATTTTAAATTAGCTCTGGAAATAAATTTGGTGTTGCTCACAGCGCTCTCTGAACGGTGTTTCCTGGCTCTGTGCTTGGTGGACAAGGGAGGAGAAGAGAGGAGGAAGGAGGACAGGGGGACAGAGGTGTGAATTTAGCACAGAGGGGGACGTTATTTTAAACATGGGTGATAGTCTGAGGGGTGGTCTGGAGGGGAGAGAACTGCTCTTCCACTGAAGAAGATATCCTGAGGATGACTGCGGTCATGGGTGTTTAGGACATAGGAAGGATTTGGGGGTTGCCCATTAGCAGCTCGAGAAGGGTCTTGAGATCCTGGAGAGAAAATACTATAGTGATAATAGACAAAGATTAGATAGATGGATAGACAGACAGACACACAGACAGACAGATAGAGAAATGATAGATAAGGTAAATGATAGATAGATCGATATAGAAGATATAGAGATTTTTAGGAAGATTGATATCAATACATAGATACATGTAGACAGATAGATTTTTAAGGGGCCAAAGAAAAAAACACGCAGTGAGAAATCCCCAGCAGCAGGAATACCCAAGAGACGCTAAGAGTGCCATCAAGTCAATCATTTCCTGTGCTACACCATCTGTGACCCCCACAGCCAGGAAAAGCAGGCTACCCTCAACAGCCTGAGCTGCTTGTGCTTTGGGAAGGGGTGCTGGCTGCAGAGGGGCTGCTGGCCACGTGGGCAGAGCAGACTGCCGGAGGAGAGCAGCTGCAGGACAGCCTCCACGCTGCGAGGACGGAGCTACCCGTGGTGGGGTGGACTGTGGGGATACAGGACAGGGAGCTGGAGAAGAGGAAAGGCTGCTTGTGGAGGCTCCTCGCCTGGCCGCCTCACGTGGGGATGCTCCCCGCCCTGCACATGGCCCTGCCTTCACCCGGAACCAGGAGACCTGCACTGGCATCTCCACTCCTTTTCCGGACCTAAAGCCTGGCTCCTCAGCCCGCTCACTCCTCACAGGCCTCAGGCCAAGGCGATGAAACATTTGCTTCCTGGAGGAGGGAAGGGGAGCACGCCTGCCTCCACGCCTCCGTCTGTACTGCTGAGCCAGCCACATCCTGCCAGCTCTGCGCAGCTGCACTTCCCTTTCAGCAAGCTGGCTTCCTCCCTATCTCTTCACTTTCACCCCTTCCCACTCAAGGCCCCAGTCTCCAGACCCACCCACTCCGCCCACTCCGCCCACTCCTGAAGTTTGCCGGCCCTCATTACAGATTGCTGGACAGGCTATCCAGAGGCCCTCGGAGCCAAACCCAGCTGCCCGGTGAAGGCAGCTGCTGAGGGACACAAAAGGCGGTGTAGGGAGAAGTTACCAGTGAGAGACTTGGGGTCAGACCGGCCTCGCTTGAAATCCTGTCTCTACTGCCCACTTGTCGTGTGAGTTTGGGCCCCTCACCCCCAGCTGGTTGTAAGGGTTAACCGAGACAAAAGGCACAAAATGCCTCGCACAGTGCTCGGGCATAGCAGTGGCTCAAGGGGCAGCGGCCGCCTGGCCTACACGCCTGCCTTCCTTTAAGGGGGTGGGAGGGGGCTGGAGAGATGGAAAGCGAAGCCTTTAAAGGGCCTGATGGAGGAAGAATCCTTGCAAGGAAGACCCTGAGACGGTCAGGCACCTCACAGAAGTGGCTACATTTACTCCTCACGAGAGCCCTTCGAGGCAGCCGTGAAACTTGGCCCTGACGGACAAGGAAACCAAGGCTTAGAGAAGGTTCGGTTCCACCAGGGCTCTGCAGCTGAGGAATGCGGAGGTAACCGGGAAAGAAACGGGAGCGGATTCCTCACAAATGCTACAGTCCTTTCCCACAGGAAAGAGGACAGCAAGCTCTCGTGGCCTTGTAGTGATTTAGGCGGGACTCTGCTGAACTCTCTGGGGCAGCAGAGCACCTGAAGACCCCTGTGCAAAGGCCCCGGGCCCCCTCCCTCACAGAATGGCCCAAAGCAGCTCTGGAAGAGCCCCGGGGTGAGCCTGAAAATGAACCTTAAAGTCCAGTGGGTTGGGAAGCGGCTGTGGCTCAAGTGATTGGGCTCCCGTCTACCATATGGGAGGTCCAGGGTTCGATTCCCGGGGCCTCTTGGTGAAGGCAAGCTGGCCCGCATGGGAATGCTGGCCTGCACAGAGAGCTAGTGCAGCAAGATGACGCAACAAAAAGAGACACAGAGGAGAGACAACAGGAGACTCAGCAGAGCAGGGAGCTGAGGTGGCGCAAGAGATTGAGCGCCTCTCTCCACTCCGAAAGGCCCCAGGATTGGTTCCTGGTGCCACCTAAAGAGAAGACAAGCAGACACACAAGAACACACAGAGAGCAGACAGCAAGCGCAAAACTACGATGGGGTGGGGGGGGGGGGGGGAGCGGGAGGAGAAATAAATAAATCTCAAAAAAAAAAAATTCCAGTGCGTTAAGGACAGAAACCCAGAAGCCAACACGCAGGACTGGGCCTTCAGTGCTGGGTCCGCCAAGCTTGTGTCAGCCCCAGCTTGACTCGAGCCTCTGATTTCTAGTAACGGAGAACAGGACTCCTCATTCTGCCCTGGCTCACACTGCACCTGATGCCCACAGACAACCGTGCTTGCTTGGGAGAGCACTCAACCCATCTGACACAGCCTCTTACCTGGCCGCAGGTGGCCAAGGCATGCCCAGAAGGGCAAAAGGAGTCCCCTCTCTCCTCCAGACTCCTCTGAGGATCGCTGTCACTTTTGAAGTATTTTCTGGGTGGAGGCTTGGGCTTGGAGGACGTGGGCTTTCTCACCAAAATCTCAAAGGATTTCTTCAGTCTCAGCGGTGGGTGGCTGTCCTGGCTCCCAGAGAGGGACGGACTCTCCTGGGGCGGCCTGGACACTGCCGAGGACGGCACCCCAGGCTCCTGCCCCAGGGGCAGGCTGGGGCCGTGTGTGATGATGTCCAGGTCAGAGGGCTGCTGCTCGCTGCCGCAGCCGCTGCTGGGACTCCCGCCAGGCGACCCAGACATGTAGCTGCTGTCGCTGCTGGACCGGACCATGACCTTCTGGGCCCTGCGGTGGGGTGGTGCTGAGGTCTTCTCCCGCTCCTTCTCCAAGGCGGGCCGCCCATGCCAGCTGCTCTCCAGCCTTTTGACACCTGTGTTGGAAGCACAAGGGCGGTGTTCACAGCTGAGCTCCGGAAGACAAAGACAGCCTTGCTCGGCACCGTCATGGTGGCACACTGCACACCCAGGCTGCAGCTTGAGCTTGGAGCCTGGCAGTCTTGGGTTTGGTCGCTGCTGAGCTATAGGACTCTGTGTTTGGGAAAACCATTCACCTTTCTGAGGCCCTGTGTGATGGACACAGAGATGCACCTCCCAGGTCGCCCGTCCAGGAAGGGCTTGCTACCCAGCATCAGGGAGTGCCTCCGGCAGGTGGCCTCCAGCTATCAGTCCCTCCAGGGTGGCCTCAGCTCCAGAGGGCTGGCTCGCCCAAAGGGCCAGCCCATCTCAGTGACTGCGGGACATGGGATGGTAAAGGCCCACCCATTTCTGCCCAACTGGGGACAACTCTAAGGGGCCATTTTAGCTCCAGGGCTCCAGGGCTTGACTGAAGCTGTGGAGCCTGCATCTCAGCCAGACTTCTCCCCTGCCCTCCCTGCTTCCTTCCCCAGGTGCTGAACCCAAGGACTGTCCCTAATAAACATCCTACACACTAAGCTCCATCT
>JAQZBX010050943.1:0-19514 GCA_029593785.1 Cabassous unicinctus | reverse complement strand
TGGAAGCTCCCATTGAAAAATATTAGTATTTGAAACTTAAACGGTACTCAACGTCAATAACCCTGACCTGACCATCAACATCTTTGCTAAGACGACCTTCTAGATGAAGGTTTCAAACAATCTTTACTCCTTTTCCCCCTCAGAATTTTCATTGGGATTTCCAGTATCAATATAGAAATCATAAAAAAAGAAAGAGATGCCTTGCTTTCCTCAAAGAGAATAATACTGGTGCTAAATTTATCAATTTACTCCAGAAAACGTTTTGAAATGAGAATATGAATATGGATGGTATAATGTAAAAAGTCTGGCATTGATAGTATTGTCATTTCCATGGTTTTAATTGAAACTATGAGTCAAAAGTTGCCACTGGGTCTATTCTGAAAATCATGAAGACTGGAGCCCTCTACTCACCACAGATGAGGAATGTGTTATTGCTCCCCCATGTGGTTGCTAGTTTCACTGAAATCAGAGGAATTTATGAGTGTCTCTCCCCTTTGAGATATACCTTGGCAACTTGAATGCAATTTGTTATTTTCCCCAAAACATCTAAGACCAGGAAACTATACCACTGGGTCTTTGTTAATTATCTAGTGTAACTTTGATTTCCCTATGGACAAATGTATTAGTCATCCAAAGAGGTGCTGATGCAAAATAACAGAAATCATTTGGTCTTTACAAGGGATATTTATTTGGGGTAGAAGCCCACAGTTACCAGGCCATAAAGTGTAAGTTTCTCCCCTCACCAAAGTCCATTGCCACATATTGGAGCAAGACAGCTGCCGACGTTTGCCAGGGTTCAGGCTTCTTGGGTTCCTCTCTTCCTGGGGCTCCATTTCTCTTCAGGCTTAACTCCTCTGCTTCCTCCACAAGGTCAGCTGTAGACTATGAGGCTTTCTAGGGTTTGTCTCTCTCCACAAGGCCAGCTGTAGCCTCTCAGGCAAATGGCTCCTGCCTTTTCCCGGGGTCTTCTCTCCTTCCTCATGACCAAGCTCTCTTATTTCCCGGGGTTCCAGGTCAAGACTCCAACATCAGAACTACCCCAATTCTGTCCTTTGCCATGCCTTTTATATTTGATTACCCACCCACCAAGGGGCAGGGCTCAATGCCCTACTGAGGTGGCCCAGTCAATGCCCTAATCATAACTTATTCATGCCCAGATTAACAGACCAGTTTACAAGCATAACCCAATATCTATTTTTGGGTTATATATTTATAACTATATCAAACTACCAAACTGCTACACTCCACCCTCTGAATTCCAGAAATACATTACAATATTCAAAAAACCTTTAATCAGTAACAATGTAAGTACGAAATCATATCATAATCATTTTAAAGAAATACAGTTCGTCTTGAGGCAAAGTCCCTTCTAGCTATAGACCTCTGAAACTTAAAAAATCATTTATCTGCTTCCAATAAACAAATGGATAGACAAAGGATAAACATTTTTATTACCATAAGGAGAAATTGGGAGGTTAAACATGAGTCATGGGTCCTCTACAGTTCAGTAAACCTGCAGGGCATCCTCCATTAGATTTCAAAGTCTGAGGGTCATTCTTAAGATGATGGTTTCTTCTCCTTGGGGTCACATAGGAACCCACCCTTTCCACAGGCTTGCCCAATGACCATTTTCTTAGTTCTCATCAAGCTTCTGGGTGTCGACCAAACTCCAAACCTCACCCTCCAAGAGTATTGGGGGTGATTGCCACACCTTACCCAATCTTTGGGTTCAAGTCTTAGCCCCCCTAGTGTAGTGAGGTGTACAGTCTTAGCCCTCCTAGTACAGTGAGGTGAAGACAACATTTCTCCTATCTTTGGCATACAGGCTCAACTCTCTCAGAGCAATGAGTTGACCACCTGATGATTGACTTTAGAAGGCCCATGAGCCTTCTCTTTTAGGCAGTGCATAGACTGTTCCACTTTGCCAGTTTCATTAATACAAGTACCACAAGAGATATTAGCAACAGTAAGGACAACACCAGGGCAGGGCAACAAGAAATCTAGATCAGGATTTTCAGGCAGATGGCATAAAGTAGACAGGCAGAGTTCAACTCTCTTGAAAAAAAAATACAATGGAGGAAAGGCTAAAAGCTACCCAAGGCAATGGCTTTGGGGATCTGCAGAACAAGAAAGTATGACATATCATTCAGAAGGGAAAGGGACAGAGAGAGATGAAGAGGCCAAATGAAAAATGAAACACAGACAACTACATCCCTGGTGTGTGAGGAAGGTTCAACATAAGAAAAGCAAATCAATATAATACACCACATTAGAAAATTCAAAGAAAAGAAATCAAATGATCTTTATTAATGCAGAAAAAGCATTTAACAAAATGCAGCACAATTTCATGATTAAAAAAATACTTCAAAAGATAGAAATAGAAGGAGTCTTCCCCAACATTATAAAGGTTATGTATGAAAAAATGCACAGCTAACATCATATTCAAGGATCAAATGCTAAGGCTTTCCCTCTAAGATCTTGAGCAAGACAGAGATGCCCACTCTCACCACTCTGATTTACTACTGTGTTAGAAGTACTTGCTTGAGCACTTAGGCAAGAAAAAGATATAAAAGGCTTCCAAATTTGAAAATAAGAAGTAAAAATTTCACTCTTTGCAGATAATATGATCCTATACATAGAAAGCCCTGAGAAATCTACAACAAACCTTGTAGAGCATATAAATGAGTTCAGCAAAGTTGCAGATTATAAGATCAGTACACAAAAATAGGTAGCATTTCTGTACACCAACAATGAACTATCTGAGGAGGAAATCAAGAAAAAAAATATTTACAATAGCAACTAAAAAATCAAACACCTAGGAATAAATTTAAAGAGTAAATGACTTATATGCAGAAAACTACACAACACTGTTAAAGGAAATCTAAGAAGACTTAAATAAATGAAAGTATATTCTCTCTTCATGGATAAGAAGATTAAACATCTCTAAGATGTCTATCCTATCCAAACTGATCTACAGATTTAATGCAACCCCAATAAAATCATCATGGCATTTTTTACTGAATTGGAAAAACTACCCACGAAATTTATTTGAAAGGGCAAGAAGCCTCAAATAGTCAAAGATATATTGAAAAAGAAAAATGAAA
This sequence comes from Cabassous unicinctus, assembly GCA_029593785.1. NCBI lineage: Eukaryota > Metazoa > Chordata > Mammalia > Cingulata > Chlamyphoridae > Cabassous > Cabassous unicinctus. Next base: position 16,410 of record JAQZBX010050943.1, on the reverse strand, counting down.
TTGGAGGAATCACACTTCCTGACTTTAAAACATACCACAAAGCTAGAGTGGTCAAAGCTGCATGGTATTGGCACAAAGATAGACAAACTGACCAATGTAAGAGAATTGAGTGTTCTGATATAGATACTCACATATACGGTCAACTGATATTCAATAAGGCCTCCAAGCCCACTCAACTGGGAAAGAATGGCTTCTTCAACAAATGGTGCTTGATGAACTGGATATCCATATCCAAAAGAATGAGAGAGGAACACCATCTCACACCCTATACAAAAATTAAATCAGGATGGATCACAGATCTAAATATAAGAACCAAGACCATAAAGCTCCTAGATGATAAAGTAGGGAAACATTTCTGAGATCTGGTAGTAAGAAATGTTGTCATAAACTTTACACACAAAGCATGAGCAACAAAAGAAAAAAAATTGATAAATTGTAGCTCCTCAAAATTAAAATATTTTGTGCTTTGAAGGAGTTTGTCAAAAAAAAGAAAATACATCACACACAATGGGAGAAAATATTTGGTAACCATCTATCCGATAAGTACCTAATATCCAGCATATATAAAGATATCCTACATACTGCAAAAAAGACAAACAACCCTTTTAAAAATGGGCAAGATTTGAACAGATATTTCTCCAAAGAAGAAATACAAATAACTAAAAAATTCATGAAAAGCTAATCAACAGCTCTATTAGGGAAATGCAAATCAAAAGTACAATGAGATGTCATCTTACACATATCAGACTGGTGGTTATTAAAAAAACAGAGGACTGCAAGTGTTAGAGAGGATGTGGAGGAAAGGGAACACTTATGCACTGCTGTTGGGAATGTAGAATGGTGCAGCCATTATGGAGGACAGTTTGGTGGTTCCTCAGGAAGCTAAATATAGAACTGCTGTATGATCCAGCTATCCCACTGCTGAATATATACCCAAGAGAATTGAAAGCAGTGACATGAATATATATTTTCACACCAATGTTCATAGCAGCATTATTCAGTATTGCCCAAAGTTGGAAGCAGCCCAAATGTTCATCAAGAGATGAATGGATAATCAAACTGTGGTATATATATACAATGGAATATTACTCAGCTATAAGAAGGAATGCAGTATTAACACACATGATAACATGGATGAATCTTGAAGACCTTATTATGAACGAAGTGAACCAGTCACTGAAGGACAAATATTTCATGACCTCACTAATATGAATTAAGCAAATCGAGCAGATTCACAGAGCTAGAGTCTGGAAGATAAGTTAACAGGAGACAGAAAGGTAGTAGAGGGTATTGAGCTGATGCCAATTGTGGGCAAAATCTATGAGAAGGTGGAAGATTGTGATAGGGCAGTGGATGGGTGTGACAGTGGTGCAGTGATGCTACTGGGTTTGGCAGTGCTGGTCTGAGGGGAGTATGATTGGGAGTTGGGTTGGACCATCCATGGAACTGGGGGGAGGGCTGGTGGAAAAAGCGGATGAACTCTGGGGATTTGCAGGTCTGTGGTTAAAACTACAATGCTGGGAATGTTCTTTTAGCAAATATGGCATGGGAGGGCTACTGGTGTAGGGCATTGTGTGATGGGAGACATGTGGGAAAGAGAGAACCTGGGCATGCCTCTATGGAATATGTAAGTGTTCATCTTCTTGTAGTATGTTATCTCAGTGGCTGGAGACCCACAAAATAAACAAGAAAATGTTAAATTCCCATCCTGGATTCTGCAATCTTCTCAATTAGAAGGATAGGAATCTCTCAAGAATATAGGTAGTGCCTAATAAAGGAACACAGATGAATATGTCAAGACTTCAATATTATTGCAAGTAGCTATAAATCTTATTCTTGAAAAATTGAAGCTTAGTGGTTACCACAGGTTCTGAGGGGAGGGGGATGGAAGAATAGAAAGATGGAACATATGGCATTTTTAGAGCATTAGACTTTTTCTGCATGATATTGCAATAACAGATACAGGCCATTTTAAATTTCATCAAAATCTATAAAAGTGTATGGTGCAAAATGTAAATCATAATGTAACCATTGACCATGGTTAGTAGCAATGCTTCAATATTTGTACATCAATTGTAACCAATGTACCATTCACATATACAATGTTATTAATAGGTGAGAGTGGCAAAGGGGGAAGGTGTTGAGTCTATGGGAATTGCTTATATTTTCTATGTGACTTCTCTGTAACCTAAAGCTTCTTTGAAGATAAAATGAAAGGAATAAGACACTGGGGAATATACAGAAGTAATTATCACTGTACATACAATATAACAGATCTTACAGTGATGAAAGACACAATATATGAAAGTCTTTTTATTTCATTTCAATATTTAAAACTTTATTTTTGTATTTTATTTGTTATTTTAAAATTGTTATTATTTCATTTTTTAAATAATTTTATTTGATTATGTTTGGCTTCAATTTTGGAGAGGTTTTGGATCACAGAAGACTCACAATTGTTGCATGGGAGGATCACTGGTGCAGGGTGTTGGTGATGGGGGATGTGTAGGGAAAGGTGAGCCTGGAGCATGCTTCTAAGGCATATGAATATATTCAGGTGTTCATGGGGCATTATCTCAGTTGATTTAGACCCACACAAGAACCAAAAGAGTTTTGAATTCTCATCTTGTTGAATCCTGCTACATTTTCTAATAGAATGGCAAAAATCCCCTAAGTACTTGCACAGTGCCTAGTGAAGGAAGACAGACCAATACACCAGACCCTTGATATTGATAATTGTACTTATAAACCTTTTCTTGTGAAACTGAGACTTAGCCTATTATATTGACTAAGAGATACCTCCTGAAAGCCTTTTTGTTGCTCAAATGTGGGCTCTCCCTAAGCCAAACTAATCATATAAATGTACTACCTTTCTCCCAGCATGCAACATGACTCCCAGGGATAAACCTCCCTGGCTGTGTTAGTCAGCCAAAGGGGTGTTGATGCAAAATACCAGAACTATGTTGGCTTTTATAAAGGGTATTTATTTAGGGTAGAAGTTTACAGCTACCAGGCCATAAAGCATGTTACTTCCTCCCCAAAGTCTCTTGCCACGTGTTGGAGCAAGATGGCTGCCGACATCTGCAATAGTTCAGCCTCCCTCTTCCTCTGAAGGCTCTGTGATCCCAGCTTCTTCTAATATCAGCAAATATGGCCTGGGTAGCCTGGGATAAGTCTAGTCTCTCTCCTGGAGCTAGGTTCTCTCTTAGCTTAGCTGCTCAGTGCTCGGTGTCTGTAGCTGAAAACTATCAGGTGAACAGCTTGTGTCACTTCCTGTTTCCTCTGCTGTCTTTAATGGGGCCTTCTTTCTTTCCTCACCACCAAGCTCTTCTGTGTGCTTACTTCCAGGGCTCCAGGATCAAAACTCCAAACTCTGTTCTCTGCCATGTCTTTTCTCTGTGTGTCCCCGCCCACCAAAGGGGCAGGGATGCAATGTCCTACTGATGTGGCCCAATAGAAACTTTAATCATTATTTAATCAAGTAAAAGTGAATCTTCTGAATCCACTATAGTCTAATATGCCTGGAGGGACAGAACAGTTTAAAAACATAATCCAATATCTATTTTGGGAATTCATAAACAATATCAAACTGCTACATTGGCACTGAGAGAGAATAACCAAGAACCAACTAGCAATGCATCTGGAAGAAGACTTTGACCAAAAGGGGAAATATTAAATACAAATGAGTTTTTATGGCTAAGAGATTTCATAGTGAGTTGGGAAGTCATTCCAGAAGTTATGCTTATGCATGTCTCAGCAGGATCTCATTTAATGCCACAGTAAACAGTGCCTCAAATAGCAGGGCTCCTGAGGGCTCTAGAGACATCTGGACAGTACAAGTAGGACAGACAAGTTCAGGAATTTGGCACCCTGTCAGTAGACCATACTTTAGAATTTATGCTCCCTAGTGTAACAGAGTTTGAATCATTTATAGTTTCCCTACACAAGGCACTTCTGCGCCTTTTATTTGAACCTATAATTAGCACTATACTTGTTAAACATATGTACCTGAGACTCAAATTTTTGGTCTCTTCATCTGCCGGTTAAGCCCTGAATCTTTGCAGAGTTGCAATACCTACTGCATTAGTCATCCAAGGGGTGCTGAGGCAAAGTACCAGAAATCTGCTGTTTTTTTATAAAGGGTATTTATTTGGGGTAGAAGCTTACAATCACAAGGCCATAAAGCAAAAGTTTTTCTCTCAACAAAAGTCTGTTGCCACATGTTGGAGCAAGATGGCTGCCAGTCTCTGAGAGGGTTCAGTCTTCCTCTTCCTCGTAAGGCCCTGTGGTCCCAACTTCTTCCAATATCAGTTGTAGGCTGGGATAAGTCTTGTCTCTCTCCTGGGTCTCATTTCACTCCAGGCTCAGCTGCTCTGCTCTCTCTACAAGGCCAGCTATACACTGACTCTCTTTCAGGCCCTCTGCCACCTCTAATGGAGCCTTCTCTCTTTCCTCACATATCTGCTTCTCTATGTTCTTCTCTTGTGTGTTTACTTCCCAGGGCTCCAACTCAAAACTTCAGCATCAAAACTCCACTGTCTGCTCTGCCATGTGGTTTTCTCTGTGAGTCCCTGCCCACCAAGGAGACGGGGAGTCAACATCCTACTGACATGGCCCAATTAAAGCCTAAATCATAATTTAATCAAGTAAAAGTGAAACCTCTGAATCCAATACAATCTAATATGCCCAGAGGAACAAACCAGTTTACAAACATAATCAGTATTTCTTTTTGGAATTCATCAATAATATCAAACTGCCACATTTACTCTCCAATTCATTGGACTCACTTAAGACAATTAACAAAAGGATGATGATGGACAACACCCATCCCAAGGAACAGAGAGTGTCTGCAATTGCTAGGAAGATAGCTCCATCCATCTGCCCCATGGGATCTAAGCCCTCTTTCAATTAGAAACAGAGTGGGCATCCCCATCCCAAAATCCTCAAAATTGGAGGATGAGCAATGGAATAAAGTATACTTATTATTCTATTATAGACATTATTATTCTAGCAATGGAAGAACTTTTATCATTGATATACAGGCAGTGGCCACCAGAGGTTCTGAGGGGAAGAGAGGGAAGAATAGGTTTAACATGGGGGCACTTTTGGGACATTGGAATTGTCCTATATGACATTGCAATGATGGATACAGACCATTATATATTTTGTCAGAAGAATAAAATTGTGCACAGCAGAGGGTAAGCTATAATGTAACTATATTTATGGTTAGTATTAATGCTTCAATATATGTTCATCAATTTTAACAAATGTACCACATTAATGAAAGATGTTGTTAATGTGGGAAAGTTTGAGAGGGCCAGGGGGTAGGGCATATGAGAATTCCCTATATTTTTTAGATAACATTTATTTAATCTAAAACTTCTTTAAAAATAAAATAAATTAAAAAAAGAAAGAAATCTAGATCAATGTAATTGTCCATCACTGCTTGTGTCAATGAATTGAAGCTGATCTGCTCTCCATCCAGGGCAGGGATTTATCATTACTTATTTCTGCCAGAGTTGTTGCTAAGTTTCTTAGTGTCTTTTCTATTTTTATGATTTCCACCAATGGGAACACTGCTCTGATTGTTAGAATAAACAAACAGTCAGCAATTTATATCATGTGCCTGAAAAATTGATTGGCTTCATTTTGTACCTCACGTCTGAATTCACATTTCTAACCATAATGATTTATAAAATTATAGTTTGTTTTTGTTTTTATTTTTTAAATATAAGTATAAACAGGTCTTGGAATGCTCTTCCTAAATTGGATGATAACTTAGTCTGAAACAAACAGGACCACTTCCATCATGGAAGGGGCAGTGATATGTTCTAACTGGAATAAACACCTACAGTGGTTATGGGTTTGCCTTCCCTGCATGCAATGTTCCTTCCAAAACTAACATTGGTGGATTTAACAAATGTCTTATTCACTGCCATGTCATTACACACAGCATTGTTTCTGATCAAGAAACATACTTCACAGCAAATGATGTGTGGTAATGGCTACATGGTCATGGATTTCACTGGTTTTACCATGTTCCCCATCATCCTGAAGCAGCTGGATGGAAAGAATTGTAGAATGAATTGTAGAATGGTCTCTTGAAGACTCAATTATGGCACCAACCATGTAGCAAGGCCGGGGCAATGTTCTTCAGCAGTCTGTGTATGCTCTAAATAACTGTCCACTCTATGGTGTTGTTTCTCCCATAGCCAGTATTCACAGGTCCAGGAATCAAGTGGTGGAATGGGAGTGGTATCACTGACTATTACCCCTAGTGATTCACTGGGAATATTTTTGCTTCCTGTCCCTGAAACCTTAAGCTTTGCTGGTCTACAGGTTGTAGTTCCAAAAAGAGGAGTGCTTCCACCAGGGAACACAACAATGATTGTGCCACCTGGCCACTTTGGGCTCCTCATGCCTCTAAATCAACAGGCAAAGAAGGGAATTACTGTACTGGCTGGGGTGATTGATAATGACTATGAAGGTGAAATAGGAGTGCACCTACACAATGGAGATAGAGTTTTTCCGGAATACAGGAGATCCCCTAGGGCATCCCTTAGTACTACCATGCTCTGTGATTAAAGTCAATGGAAAATTGCAACAACCCAATCCAAGCAGTGGCCCAGAATCTTCAGGAATGAAAATTTGGGTCACCCCACCAAGCAACGAACCACAGCTAGTTAAGGTGCTTGCAGAGTGTAAAGGGAACATGGAATGGGTAGTGGAACAAGATAGTGATAATTGCAAACTTTGGCCACATGACCAGTTATAGAAACAACAACTGTAATGGTCATGAATATACCTTTCATATTTTGCTATGATTATGATAGGATATGTACATAAAACAAATATCTTTGTTTTCTTCCCTAACCTTTTCCCTTATCATATGTAATAAGTTATGTTAGTTTCATGTCTTACTATTTAAGGATGTCATGTTTAAAAGTGAATATTACACAAGGACTTCCACACTACTCTGGAGGGAATCAGTGTGTTTATGGTTGTACATAGGACATTTGAGTATTGTTAGGTGGAAATATATATGTATATATATATATATATATATATATATATATATATGTTATTGTTTTCATTTAGAGACTAACTGTAGTTTAAGGTGATGTGTAGGCTGTCAAGTTGACAATAGGTAAACTGTGATGGTTAGGCTAATGTGTCAACTTGGCCGGGTAATGGTGCCTAGTTGTCTAGTCAAGCAAGCACTGGACTAATTGTCATATAAGAACATTTCATGGACTTTAATCATCAGTGAGTTGATTGCATAGATGACTGGATACATTTATAATCAACTGAGAAGTAGGAAGTGATTTCAGCATAGAGAGAGAGAATTCCCAGCTCTATATCAGATAGCCAGTGTTTTCTGGGAACTCATTAAGGACCTTCATCAGAGCCCCTGGTTTGCAGCCTGCCCTGCAGAATTTGGACTTGTGCATATCCAAGGTCACCTGAGAGAATTTTATAAAATCTCATACTTTTTACAGATACCTCCTGTCTGTTCTGTTTCCCTAACCCTGACTAATAGAGTAAGGGTCTTGGTCCAATGTCTTGGTCAGAAGTGTAATAGTATCTGTTTTCATATACTTGTTCCAAATATGTTGTAGCAGCTATGTTTCTGAAGAGCATCTACTTCTGGAGGATCTCTGTGAATCCTCAGTTTGAGGTCCCCTGTTGGAGCCTTCCAATGGTGTGGAATTCTAAAATGCTTCTTTAGTTTTGAAACATGAACATAGGATTGACTCCCTGTATATATACTATTTTGGTCATTATTAATAGTACCTGTTAAGGTCCTTTCCATTGAGGTTCAAAGGCAGTTTTTTTCCAATGTCTTTTCCAAAAAAACCCAAACATCCTGTTTGAAGGTCATGAAGAGGCTGTTCAGAAGATATTGTGAGAAGGCAGCCTTAACTTGGTGATAGGACTGGGCAAAGAACATGAGCCCCTTACAGTAATTTGCCATGTCTGCATGCAGTGGGTCAGTGTCTAGTATTGGAGGTCAAATCATTAAATGCATGTACCTTTCAACTACCAGTTCCTAGGGACATAAATGATCTGTCCCTGAGAACAGTATGGCCATAAGGGCCAGTAGGAATAACTTTGGCCAAAGCAGCTCAACAGTTTCTAAAAGATTTGCTAATTTTGATTTAAGGATGTCATTGGTCCTTCAAACTTTCTAGAAGATTGTGTGTTGTAAGGATAGAATAGTTTTTGAGTGAATGGTAATGACTACAGAGTTATTTATAATTCTTATGAAGTCTGTGTCTAGATCACTTGATATAAAAGTTGAAATGTATTTTTTTTTCTTAAACTGCTTAGAGCAAATATAATTAAATAATTTGGCTTAAGCAATAGGAATTTATTCACTAATGGTTAGATTACAGGAAAATATTGAAGTCAAGTTATCATCAAGGCAATGCTTTCTTCTTGAAGACTGGCTGCTGGAGATACTTGGTTTCTTTGCTACATGGAAAAACATATGAGGTCATCTTCTGATCTCTCCCTTTTCTTCCAGGTATTTTTGCTTTTAACTTTTTGCTCCTGTGGATTTCTTTCTCTTTCTGCATTTATAAAGGACTCCAGTGATAGGATTAATACAAATTCTGAATGAGGTGGGTCATATATTAACTGAATTAGCCTTATCAAAAGGTCCTACTTACAATGGTTTTACCCTGCACAGGAATGAAGTTCATTTAAGAACATGTTTTCCCAGGATTCATAGAGCTTTAAACCACACACTCCACTCTTTGGACCCCTTAAAGACATGTTCTTTCCACATGCAAAATACATTCATTCCATCACAATATTCCAAAACTTTAAGTAATTTCATTAACAATACTTAGTACAAAGTCTCATCAAATTGAACCCCTTAAATACATGTTCTTTCTACATGCAAAATACATCCATTCCATCACTTTATCACAAAAGCTTTAAGTAATTTCATTAACAATGCTTAGTACAAAATCTCATCAAATATGGCTGTAGGAGTGGTTTGTCCTGGAGAGGTGCCTTCTGTCTGTGGACCTGGGAAATCTAGAGAACAAGTTATTTGCTTCCAATATAAAAATAAAGGTCAAGCATAACATAAACATTTACATCTCCCTAGGGAAAAATTGGAAGAGTGTTCAGAACCAAAATCTGAAAGTAGGGATACAACATAACACTCAGATTTTATTTCAGTAACCCATTTTTAATTATGAGTAGACAATAAAGATTACCAGATATTTGTGTAAGCCTTTCATTAAAAGGAAAGAAAAAAGAAGCAAATAATAAAATGAAAATTGAATAAAACCAAAATTCAGCCAAAAGTAAATTGAGCGGAGCAGAAATACTGAAAGGAAAGTTTCAAATAAGGGAAGACATTCTAGAAGATGTAGGTCTCAGGAAATACTCTTTCAACAACATAGAATGTCAAGTGTAGAGTAACACTTTGGAAGGTAAAACCGGTATAGCTATGGAACTCAAGAAATCCCAGATAGAAATAATGATGAATTGGGCATCTCTCTAAGAGTGAAAGTAATTCTACACTAAGAATATATGTTGGTCCATCATAAAAGCACTAGAGTGGTTTATTGAGCAAGAAACTGGAAAAGCTATATTGACCCATTCTTAACCTACGTCTGTTCCTCCTGTTGATAGTCAGAATAGCCATCTCATTTAAACACAGAGGAATAGAAGAATCAAAAATAAACTCCATATAATCATATTTAAAGTGCAAAAGGATAAATGAAACCAAATACTATTCCAAAATTTAATAACATCAAAGCATAAAAAGGCAATATAGTAAGCAAGTAAATAGTTCAATATCTTAGAATAATGTAAAAGAAAATTTTTAAAAGGTAAATATTCAAGAAAATCATATATCCCAGAAATTAGATGATAGACATCAGGAGGATATGATAACATGAGTCACAAACTCAGAAATAAGCTAGAAATAAAACAAACAAAAATTTAGAATACTTTAGTAACATATGAGAGTGATTAGTCTCCATAAAAAGCACAGTTAAGGAAAAAAATGAAAAGGACAGAAATGAAGAAAAATCAATTTGAATGACAAAGAGAATTAGCAATTTGAGAGAAAGAAAATGATAAATTACAATTTTGAAATGTTGAAAACTTGACTCATACAAATACACAAAGAGTACATGACTAAAATTTATTTACTATTTCATTAATAGAGAGTAAGCAAGATGATAAGTTATTGAAAGAGCATTTAAGTACCTTATTTGAAAAGGCACAACAAAATAAGGTTTTGCTTCCTTTTAAATTTTTATTGTTGATTATATGCATTAAGATAAGTACATATATCATAAATATAAATGAATTTATATGAACTGAAACTAATCCTGTAAACAGGACCAAGAATAAGAAGCAGAATATTGCCATCACTCCAGAAGATTCCTTAAGTTCTCTTCTAGTCAGTATTGGATATATGTTTGTCTAGGAAGGAACTATGGAAAATCCTGTTGTCTGATAGCTTGGACCCCTTAAGCCTCATGCAAAACTGACAAGGTTTTTGAGAATTTTGTATGAACAGATACACTGCTAGGCTGACAGAAAGGGACAGAGATGGAAGAAAATGAAGAAAAAATGACCTCAAGGGCAGAACCATGGAATCAGAAGTTTCCACTGAATTGATCATCTCAGGCCAAGCCTTTGGGAAGGGCAGGATTTCTGACCCAGGACTTGAAGGATGCAGATATCTGTCCAGATGTTCAGGGAGAGTTCAGCTGCCACAGAAATGTGAGAGGATATATTCTATCCTTCAGCTTCACAGAGAGTTTGGAGAGGGCGGGGCCTATGCCCTATGTTTACAGAGATTAGGACCATCGTCCAGGTGCTTGGAAAGCATGGTTTTGCCATTTCAACATGGCCCGAGGACAAAGTGTTGATCCACAGACGACTCTTAGACTTTGAAATTTTTTGGAGTTGACCTTGCTTGATTTCAGACTTGCTTGGGACTCTTCCTCATTTTTCCTTCCAAATTTATCTCTTTGGAATAGGAATGTCTATACTGTGTCTGTCCCAGTATTATATTTGGGAATTGGATAACTTGTTTTCTTGATTGCACAGCTCTACAGACGAGAGAGGAATTTTACCCAAAGATGGACTGCAGCTAGAACTAGGACAGATGAATGCATTTTGCATATGGAAAGAACATGCCTTTTTGTGTTTCAGAAGGTACACTGTGGTATACTGAATTATGTACCCCACTTTAGACATGTTCTTAATCTTAATTCTCATTCCTATGAGTATAACACTTTTTTACATAGGACCTCTTGAACATATTATTTTCTTTAATGTCATAGCCAAAATAAATGACAGTGGGTCTTAATATTACTGGTGAATTTTAAAGAGAAGACACTGGAAGCCAGACACTGGAGAAAATGACATAAGAAGAAGCTGGAAATCAGCAGAAACAAGAAGAGCATACACAAGGAGAGAGAGAGAGAGATCGCCATATGACAGGAAGCAGAGATAAAAGCCAAGGAACCCAAAGGATTGCAGCAAGCCAAGACAGGAATGCAACAACTTTGGGGAGAAAGCAAGCCTTGCTGATATTTTGAATTTGGTTCTCTAGCCTTCAAAACCAGGAGCCAATAAATTCTTTTTGTTTAAGCCAACCCATTATGTGGTATTTGTAATGGAAGTCTGACAAAGTAAGAAGGTTTTTAACAGAACTGAGAGGCTTGATATAGAAATTGGCTCACAACATGGCTGTGGGGACTGCCAAGTCTGAATTCTGTAGGGCAGGCTGTGAAATGGTAACTCTTATGAAGATGAAGTTGAATTTCCCACTAGAAGCTGGCTGGCTGAAGTAGAAGCAGAAACTCTTTCTGACTTCTGAAATAATCAGTTCTGGTTTTAAAGACCTCCAAATGATTGGATTATGTATTAGTCTGCTAAAGGGCTGCCAATGAAAAGCACCAGAAATCTATTGACTTTTATTGAGGATATTTATTTTGGGTAAAAACTTACAATTACAAAGCCTTAAAAAGTCCAACTCAAGGTAGCTTTCTCACCAAAGTCAGTTGCCATATGTTTAAGGAAATGGTTGCTGACCTCTGGCTGGTCTCTGCCTTCTCCTCTGGACTTCCTTTTCCTCTTGAGGCTCCATGGGCTCAGCCTCTTGAGGCTTCATGCTTAAATGATCCCATAGTCCTCTCTCTCCTGGCATAAGACTTGTTCTTTCTGGTCTTCCCATATCAGTCTTGGTTCCAATCTCAACTGTAAGCTATCAGGAAAAGGTCTCATCTCTCCTTGGATCTTCAGCTGTCTGATCCTCCTCTCTGTCACATGGAAGGATCAATAATGACAGAGCTGTCTCTTCCTGTGTCTCTGTCTGTATAAGTGTACAGCAAGGTGGCAAGACTCAACCTGGGTCATGCCCAATGGCATAGTCAAATCAAAAACCCTAATCTTAACAAGTCATCTAATCAAAGACACCTCAGATTAACTTAATGCAGTCAAAGGGTATCACACTTAGAAGAATAGATTAGTTTACAAGTATAATCTTTCTCTTTTGGGGATTCATAAAATAATCTCAAACTACTACAGCAGGGGAGACCCTCCACATTACTGCGGGCATCCTCCTTTGTTGGTGTTAGATCCATGAGTTGTAGGTGCAATCTACTGGCTATAGGTGCAAATTAATCGATGAAATATCCTCACAGTGACTAGCAGGCCAGTGCTAGCTTCACCAAACAATTGGACACCACACTCTGCCCAAGTAGAAAGGTGAAATTAACCATCACAGGCTACTGCTTATCAACTTGGCACTCATACACATGTATTTAAATCATACTTAATCCCCAAATAAAGACAATAATATAGTCATACTTCTGCCTAACACAAAACTGTCCTGTATACAACAAAAAAATGAATAATGCTTTCTGCAGAAGAAGATGCAAGTCCTTGAGTGATATTCACTCTTATCCTCTAAATTTAGTAGTATGACATAAAGTTAATATAGCCTATGGTTTATGATAAGGGAATAGAGATGGAAGAAAAAAAAAGATATTTACTTTATGTGTGTGTCTGTCTAAATATATTCATACAAAATAAAGGGAAGTACTAAAAAATTGCAATCTTTGTTTCTGCAGTTGCTTACATGGTCATAACTAGTACTTTTAACCACCTTCACTTACTACCCATTCCATATTCCCTTTACCTCAGCAAGCATCTCAGGTGATCATGGTCCTTTTCTTTGTGGGGTGACCCAGATCTTCATTCCTGAAGGCTCTAGACCATTTGTACTACTGACTGGATTGGATTGATGTGTTATTCCATTGACTTTAATCACAAGGCATGGTAGCACTAAGAGACACACTAAGAGATCTCGCATATTCCAGACATACTCTTACATCTATTAGCAGTCCAATTTCCCCTTGGTAAGCAGGATCAATTACCCCAGCCAGTACAGTAACTCCCTTTTTGCCTATTGATTCAGAGACATGAAGATATCAAAATGACCAATTGGCAGTCTTATGTTCCAATTCAATGGAATCATTGTTGTGTTTTTTTGGTAGAAGTGCTCCTCTCTTTGGAGACCTCTAGGCCAGCAGAGCCCAAGTTTTCAGAGACAAGAAGCAAAAATTTTCTGAGTGAATCACATGGGTAATAGTAATTGGTGCTACTCTCATTTATGCTGCATTATTCCTATCCACTTGAATCCTGGCTATGGGAGAAACAGCACCACAGAGTGCATACTAATTTAGAGCATATGCAGCCTCTTGAGGAATATTTTCCCAGTGACGTAAGATATTTCCCCGCTGTTGATATTGTGATTGAATCTTCAAAAGGCCATTACATCTAGATGATTCAGGTTGATGGAGATCATTTTAATGTCAGAGAATCCCTTGAACATGGGACCACTCTACACACTTCATTTGCTGTGAAGTGATTTCATAGAGCAGAAGCAATGTTTTTAAAATTGCCTGATGATAGATAACACATTCTATAAGCCTACAGATGGTAGTTTTGGCAGAAGCACTGTGTCCAGAGGAGGCAAAAGAGTATCCAGAGTAAGTGTCCAGGAAGAACAAAACACTGCCCCTTTCATGATGAAAGTGGTTTAATGAAATCTACTTGCCACCAAGTAGCAAGGTGAACACTTGGGGACTGGTTGTTAGCCTCTGCTGCTGTTAGATTGCTCTCAACGATTGTGTAGCCAGATGAGCCTTTGTGATTGGAAGTCCATATTGCTGAGTCCATGCATAACCTCCATCCTTACCACTATGACTACTTTGTTCATGAGCCCATTGGACAGTGATAGGAGTGACTCGAGGAAAATTCTTAACTAGTATTCACAAAAAAGGTCATACTATCCATTTGATATAAAGTCCTTCTCTGCTAAAGACACTGTGTGGTGAACATTCACATGGGACACAAATACATTCAAGTTTTTCTCCATTCAAAAAGTTCTATCCACATACCTCTCCCCCAGACCATTTAGTCTCCAATTTTCCAATCATAACCTTTTAAACTCTGACCACACACCAAACCACTGGCTTCAGCCCATAAATCTGCACAAAATCCATCTCTGGCCATTTCTCTTTTCAAGTAAAATAAACGTCAAGGTTCTCTTCTCAAGTTTCTGCCCACTGAGTTGATTTCCTTCCACTACTGTCCTTAGGGAATGTCCTAGAAAGGGGCTGTAGTGCTGCAGCTGTCCACTTTTAGGTGGCATAGGTATATTGTGAACAACCCCCTGTAAATGAGGCCCACATTTTCTCTTCTTTTGAGGAACCCCCCAAGAAGCCATACCAGTGGGCTGGGACAATGAAGGAAGGTGGCAGAAGTGGGTGTCAGGAGCATTTGTGCACTCCTTCAGTAACTGAATTCGACCCTCAGGGTCTGCTAATGCCTGATCTCCTATAAGCCACTTCCATTTGATGATGGAATACTTCAGTACATGCTCAGCTTTATGGCTTAGTGGGCCAAAGAACATGTATGTCATGATAGGAAGCTCAGCTTTCATGATAATTAGATGGCCCATGGTTAAACATTCAGTTTCTACTAAAGCTTAGTGGCAAGTTAAAATCTGTTTCTCAAAAGGAGAGTAGTTATATGCAAAAGATGGCAAGTTTTGCTCCAAAATTCCATGTATGCACTATGATTCATGTATAGAAGCCTGACAGAGGCTCCAACCAGCATCTCCATTTGCCACTGACACTTTGAGCACCCTTGGATATGCTGGATCATTATGGCTTAGGTGGCAAAGCAGCTTACACAGAAGTCTAGATCTATTACAGAACTACCTAGCTACCTCTTAATTTGGTCTCCACTCAAAACTAGCAACTTTTTGGCTTACTTGATAAATGGGCAAGAATAGCACACTCTAATGAGAAATATGCTGTCTTCCAAATCCTCAGCTGCCAACCCGGCATTAAACTTCGTTTGGGTTGTAGGAGGGGCCAGGTGCAACACATTTTCTTTCATCTTTAGAAGGATATCTTGACACTGCCTTCTCCACTGGATGCCTAGAAATTTCACTGATGTGGAATGCCTCTGAATTTTTGTTGAATTAATTACTCATCCTCTGATATGCAATTGACTTACCAACCCGTCTAGAATAGTTGCTACTTCTTATTCACTTTGTTCAGTCAGCATAATATCATCAATTTAATGAACCAGTGTGATGTCTTTTGGAAGTGTAATTTGATCAAGGTAATTACAGACTAGATTATGACATAGGGCTATAGATTTGCTATACCCCTGAAGAAGGATAGTGAAGGCATTTTGCTGTTCTTGCCAGTTGAAAACAAACTAAAAGGACTTGAAAAAAAAAGTATTTGTCAAATCAATAACAGCATACAAGTAACTGGAGATGTGTTAATTTGCTCAAGCAGTGATACCAAATTTGAAATAGCAGCTTCAATGAGAATAATTGCTGGTTAAGTATATAATAATCAACTGTAATCCTCCAAGATCCATCTGTTTTCTGCACAAGCCAAATAGAAGAGTTGAATTGGAATGTGATTAAATCACCACCCCTGCAACCTTCAAGCCCAGATGATGCTGATCTACAGCATGTAACTGTGAATCTCTTTCTGAAAACTCTCATTGATCAAGACATCTTTTCAACAGTACCACACTCTCTTGATTATTTCAGTTTTTTGGTAAATCCTAAAATCAGGTTATGCAAGTCTTCTAACTTTATTCTTTTTTATTCAAAGTTGTTTTGACTATATGATTCCTTTGCTTTTTCATATAAATTATAAAATCAGCTTGTGAATATCTGAAAACAAGTTTTTGCTTAAATTTTAATGGGGTTGCTTTGAATCTGTAGATCAATTTGTGATTGCATTTAATTAATTGATTGGACTCCCTACCAATATCATATTTCTTAATTTCTTTATTTTTTTCAGATTGCACGAACAATATTACCTATGTACT
>JAQZBX010050942.1:0-19506 GCA_029593785.1 Cabassous unicinctus | reverse complement strand
ATTTTAAAGTCAAGAAATGACTGCATTGACTTAGCATTCAGTAAAATCCCGGTGATGACATGTGAGTGAAAACAAGTGCATAGCATCCAAACAAGAATCTAACTTACCTTTCCAAATTGAAGAAAATACTGAATTCACAGAGAGGTGAAACCAGTGTCTTGAAGTTCATTGTAAATGAATACACATGCAAATCAGCCAATGAAAGAAGTTTCTTTTTTGTTTTCCTGAAGCAAATAACTCAATGCATTCAGCCAAAGTTAGGGAATAACAGTGTTTTCAAGTTGATTGTAATTGAAAACACATATTTAGCATTGTAAGAAACAAGAATCTAACTTAGATTTCCAAAGTGAGGAACTGGCACATTTGGCATAGAAAAATCAGTGTTTTGACAGTCATTGTAAGTGAAAATAAGTGCATAGCTTCCAATGTAATGAGTATATTGCTTTGTTTTGAAAAGTGAAGAAACCTATGTTTTGGCAAAGCACTAGGTAAAAGCAGTATTTTTACATTGGTAATGAGTGAAAGGAAGGGCATAGCAGCCAAACAAACAAGTATCTTACTTAACTTTCAAAGTTGAATTAACTGCTGCATTCACAGCCTGTTAGGTGAAACCAGTGTTTTTAACATGAATTTAAATGAAAACACAGGCATAGCATCAAATAAAACACAAAACTTATCTAGTTTTGTCAAATGAATAAAACACTGCTTTGGGATTTTCTTAGGTAAATCTGTGTGTTGACGTGGGAGTGAAAGCAAGGGCAAAGCAACCAACCAAACCAGAATTTTTCTTACCTTTCAAACTTGAAGTAACTACTGCATTCACAGAGAGTTAGGTGAAACCGTTGTCTTGAAGTTGATTGTAAATGAATACACATGCAAATTTGCCAAAGAAACAAGTTTCTTTTTAGTTTTCTAAAGCAAAGAATTCAATACCTTCAGCCAATGTTAGGGAAAAGCATTGTTTTCAAGTTGATTGTAATTGAAAACACATGTATAGCATTTTAAGATAGAGGAATCTTACTTAGATTTCCAAAGTGAGGAACCGGCCAATTTGGCATAGTAAAGTCAGTGTTTTGATATTCATTGTAAGTGAAAAGAAGTGCATAGCTGCCAATGTAATGAGTATATTGCTTAATTTTGAAAACTGAATAAACCAGTGTTTTGGCATAGTATTAGGTAAAAGCAGTGTTTTTACAATGATAATGAGTAAAAGGAAGTGCATAGAATCCAAGCAAACAAGTATCTTTTTGAACTTTCATAGTCGAATTAACTCCTCCATTCACAGCCTGTTATGGGAAACCAGTGTTTTCAGGATGAATTTAAGCGAAAACACAGTCATAGCAGTAAATAAAAATCAAAACTTATTTAGGATTGTAAAGTGAAGAAAACCCTGTTTGGCTTAGTATTAGGTAAAATCTGTGTGTTGACATGTTAGTGCAAGCAAGGACAAAGCAGCCAAACAAACAAGAATCTTACTTACCTTTCAAACTTGAAGTAACTACTGCATTTACAGAGAGTTAGGTGAAAAAAAGTGTCTTGATATGGACAGTAATTGTATACACATTCAAATCAGCCAATGAAACCAGTTTATTTTTTCATTTTCTAAAGCAAAGAACTCAATTCATGCAGTCAAAGATAGGGAAAAGCACTGTTTTGAAGATGATTGTAATTGAAAACATATGTATAGCATTGTAAGAAACAAGAATCTTGCTTAGATTTCCAAAGTGTGGAACTGGCAGCTTTCGCATACTTAAAGCAGTGTTTTGACATTCATTGTAAGTGAAAAATACTACATAGCTGCCAATGGAATGAGTATATTGCTTCATTTTGAAAACTGAGGAAACCTGTTTTTTGGCATAGCATTAGGTAAAAGCAGTGTTTTTACATTGATAATGAGTAAAAGCAAGTGCAGAAAACCCAAACAAACAAGTATTTTAGTTTACATTCAAACTTTAATTAACTGCTGCATTCACAGCCTGTTATGGGAAACCAGTGTTTTGAAGATGAATTTAAGTGAAAACACAGGCATAGCAGTCAATAAGAGACAAATGCTATTTAGTTTTCTAAACTAAATAAACCACTACCTAGTCTGAGCATTAGGTAAAATCCCTGTTTTGATATGTGAGTGAAAGCCATGGCAGAGCAGCCAAACAAACTAGAATCATACTTACCTTTCAAATTTGAAGTAACTACTGCATTCACAGAGAGTTAGGTGAAACCAGCGCTTTGAAATTGTTTTTAAGTTAATACACATGCAAATAAGCCAATGAAACAAGTTTTTTTTTCATTTTCTGAAGCCAACAACTCACTGCATTAAGCCAGCGTTCAGGAAAAGCAGTGTTTTCAAGTTGATTGCATTTGAAAACACATGCTTAGCAGTGTAAAAAACAAGAATCTTAGATTTCAAAAATGAGGAAATGGCAGCATTGGCAAAGTAAAAGCTGTCTTTGGACATTCATTGTGATAACCATTGAATAGCTGACAATTCAAAGAGTATATTGCTTAGTTTTGAAAACTGAAGAAACCCGTGTTTTGGCATAGTATTAGGAAAAGCAGTGTTTTTACATTGATAATGAGTGAAAGGAAGTGCAAAGCACACAAAAATTAAGCATCTTACTTACCTTTCAAAGTTGAATTAACTGCTACATTCACAGCCTCTTAGGTGAAACCAGTGTTTTGAACATGAATTTAAATGAAAACACATGCATAGCATCAATAAAAACCACAAATCTTATTTAGTAATGTAAAGTGAAGAAATCACTGCATTAGCATAGCCTTATTTAAAAAACGTGAGTTGACATGTGAGTGAAAGCAAGGACATAGCAGCCAAACCAAAAAGAAACTTACTAACCTTTCAAACTTGAAGTAACTACTGCATTCACAGAGAGTTAGGTGAAACCAGTGCTTTGAAATTGAAAAGACATGTATAGCAGTGCAAGAAACAAGAATCCTTCTTAGATTTACAAAGTGAGAAACCGACATCTTTTTATATTAAAATCAGTGTTTTGACATTCATTGTAAGTGAGAACAAGTGCATAGCTGCCAATGCAATGAGTATATTACTTAGTTTTACAAACTAAACAAACCAGTGTTTTTTGCATAGTATTAGGTAAAAGCAGTGTTTTACATTCGTAGTGAGTGAAAGCAAGCACAGAGAAGCCAAACAAACAGTATCTTACTTAAGTTTCAAAGTTAAATTTTCTACTGAATCCACAGACTGTTAGGGGAAATGAGGGTTTTGAAGATGACTTTAAGTGAAAACACTGGCATAGCAGCAAATAAAAGACAAATCTTATTTAGTTTTGTAAAGTGAAGAAACCCCTGCACTGGCTTAATCTTAGGTAAAAGCTGTGTGTTGACATATGAGTGAAAGCAAAGGAATAGCAGCCAAACAAAAAATAACCTTACTTACCTTTGAAACTTGAAGTAACTTCTGCATTCACAGAGAGTTATGTGAAACCAGTGTTTTCAAGTTGATTGTACATGAATATACATGAAATTCTGCCAATGAAAAAATTTATTTTTTGGTTTTCTAGAGCAAAGAACTCAATGTGTTCAGCCAACGTTAAAGAAAAGCAGTGTTTCCAAATTAATTGTAATTGGAAACACATGTATAGCATTGTAACAACAAGAATCTTCCTTAGATTTCCAAAGTGAGGAACCGTCAGCTTTGGCATAGTAAAAGCAGGGTTTTGCCATTCATTGAAAGTGGAAACATGTGCAAAGCTGCAAATGTAAAGAGTATAGTGTTTAGTTCTGAAAATTGAAGAAAGCAATGTTTTGGAATACTATTTGGTAAAAGAAGTGTTTTTACATTGATAATGAGTGAAAGCAAGCACATAGCAGATAAACAAGTATCTTTCTTAACTTTCAAAGTTGAATTAACTGCTGCATTCACAGCCTGTTACATGAAACCACTGTTTTGAAAATGAATTTAAATGAAAACACATGCATACCAACAAATAAAATACAAATATTATTTAGGATTGTAAAGTGAAGAAACCACTGCTTTGGCTTAGCCTTAGGTAATATCTGTGTGTTGCCATGTGCGTTAAAGCAAGGACATAGCATCCAAACGAATAAGAATGTTACTGACCTTTCACTTTTGAAGAAACTGCTGCAATCACAGGGAGTTAGGTGAAAGCAGTGCATTGTAATTGATTCAAGTGAATACACATGCAAATCAGGCAATGAAATAAGGTTCCTTTTTGGTTTTCTGAAGCAAAGAACTCACTGCATTCAAACAGCGTTCAGGAAAAGCAGCGTTTTCTAGTTGTTTGTAATTGAAAACACATGCTTAGGAGTTTAAGAAACAAGAATCTTACTTAGGTTTCAAAAGTGAGCAACCGGCAGCTTTGGCAAAGAAAAAGAAGTGGTGTGTCATTCATTGTAAGTAATAAGAAGTGAAAAGATGCCAAAGTAAGGAGTATATTGCATAGTTTGAAAACTGAAGAAACCAGTGTTTTGGCATAGCAGTAGGTAAAAGCAGTGTTTTTATATTGATAGTAAGTGAAAGCAAGTGCACAGCAGTCTAATAAGTAAGTATTTTCCTTAACTTTGAAAGTTGAATTAACTGCAGCGTTCACAGACTGTTATGGGAAATCCGTGTTCTGTAGATGAAATTAAGTGAAAACACAGGCATAGCAACATATAAAAGACAAATCTTATTTTGGATTGTAATGTGAAGAAAACAATGCATTGCTTAGCTTTAGTTAAAATCCGTGTGTTGACATGTGAGTGAAATGAAGGACATAGCAGGCAAACAAACAAAAAGCTCGCTTACCTTTCAAACATGAAGTAACTACTGCATTCACAGAGAATTAGGTGAAATCAGTGTCTTGAGGCTGACTGTAAATGAATACATATCCAAATCAGGATATGAAACAAGTTTCTCTTTTGGTTTTCTAAAGCAAAGAACTGATTGCATTGAGCCAACGTTAGGGAA
Source organism: Cabassous unicinctus (assembly GCA_029593785.1). Taxonomy (NCBI): domain Eukaryota; kingdom Metazoa; phylum Chordata; class Mammalia; order Cingulata; family Chlamyphoridae; genus Cabassous; species Cabassous unicinctus. The sequence goes on along the minus strand of JAQZBX010050942.1, from coordinate 14,561 downwards.
AAGCCAAGTTTTCAAGGTGATTGTAATTGAAACCACATGTGTAGCATAATAAGAAACAATAATCTTACTTAGATTTCCAAAAAGAGGAACCGGCGGCTTTGGCTTTGTTAAAGAACTGATTTGAGTTTCATTGTAAGTGAAAATAAGTACATAGCTGCCAATGAAATGAGCATATTGGTTTGTTGTGAAAACTGAAGAAACCAGTGTTTTGGCATAGTATTAGGAAAAAGCAGTGTTTTTACATTGATAATGAGTGGAAGCCAGTGCATAGCAGCCAAACAAACAGGTATCTTCCCTATCTTTAAAAGTTGAATTAACTGCTGCATTCACAGCCTCTTACAGAAGACCAGTGTTTTGAAGATGAATTTAAGTAAAAACGCAGGCATAGCAGCAAAAAAAAAGACAAAACTTATTTAGTTTTGTAAGGTGATGACACCACTGCATTCACTTAGCCTTACAAAACCTGTGTGTTGACATGTGAGTGAAAGAAAGGGCATAGCAGCCAAAAAAACAGGGATCTTTCTTGCCTTTCAATCTTAAAGTAACTACTGCATTCACAAAAGTTAGGTGAAACAAGTGTCTTGAAGGTGTAAATGAATACACATGCAATACCAGCAATGAAACAAGTTTCTTTTTAGGTTTTCAAAAGCAAAGAACACAATGCATTCAGGCAATGTTAGGGAAAAGCAGTGTGTTCAAGGTGATTGTAAATGAAAACACATGTATACCATGGTAAGAGAAAGAGTCTTACTTAGATTTCCAAAGTGAGGAACCGGCAGATTTGGCAAAGTAAAAGAACGGTTTGGTCATTCGCTGTAAGTAATATCATGTAAATAGCTGATAATGTAAGGAGTATATTGCTTAGTTTTGAAAACTGAAGAAATCAGTGTTTTGGCATTATATTAGGTAAAAGCAGTGATTTTACATTGCTAATGAGTGAAAGAAAGCACATAGGATCCAAACACACAATAATCTTACTTACTTTTCAAACTTGAAGTAACTACTTCATTCACAGATATTTAGGTGAAACCAGTGCCTTGAATTTGATTTTAAGTGAATACACATGCAAATCAGCAAATGAAACAAGTTTCCTTTTTGGTTTTCTGAAGCAAGTATCTCAATGCATTCAATGAGGATTCAGGAAAAAATGTGTATTCAGGCTGATTGCAATTGAAAACACAAGTATAGCATTGTAAGAAAGAAGAATCTTACTGAGATTTCCAAGTGGGGAACCGGTAGGTTTGGCATAGTAAAAAAAGTGTTTTGACATTCATTGTAAGTGAAAAAAAGTGCAAAGCTCCCGATGTAATGAGTATATTGCTTAGTTTTGAAACCTAAAGAAACCAGTGTTTTGACAAAGTATTAGGTAAAAGCAGTGCTTTTAAGTTGATAATGAATGAAAGAAAGTGCCCAGCAGCCAAACAAAAAGTATCTTATTTAACTTTCAAAGTTGAATTAACTGCTGCATTAACAGCCTGTTATGGAAAACCAGTGTTTGGAAGATCAATTTAAATGGAAACACAGGCATAGCAGCAAATAAAACACAAATCTTATTCAGTATTGTAAAGTGAAGAAAGCAATGCATTGGCTAAATTTAGGTAATGTCCATGTGTTGAAATGTGCGTTAAAGCAAGGACACAGCAGACAGATAACCAAGAACTTTACTTACCTTTCAAACTTGAAGTAACTACTGCATTTACAGAGAGTTAGGTGAAAAAAAGTGTCTTGATATTGACTGTAATTGAATACACATTCAAATCAGCCAATGAAACCAGTTTATTTTTTGGTTTTCTAAAGCAAAGAACTCAATTCATGCAGTCAACGATAGGGAAAAGCAGTGTTTTGAAGATGATTGTAATTGAAAACATATGTATAGCATTGTAAGAAACAAGAATCTTGCTTAGATTTCCAAAGTGAGGAACTGGCAGCTTTGGCATACTTAAAGCAGTGTTTTGACATTCAATGTAAGTGAGAACAACTACATAGCTGCCAATGGAATGAGTATATTGCTTCATTTTAAAAACTGAAGAAACCAGTGTTTTGGCATAGCTTTAGGTAAAAGCAGTGTTTTTGCATTTATAATGAGTAAAAGCAAGTGCAGAACACCCAAACAAACAAGTATTTTAGTTTTCATTCAAACTTAAATTAACTGCTGCATTCACAGCCTGTTATGGGAAACCAGTGTTTTGAAGATGAATTTAAGTGAAAACACAGGCATAGCAGTCAATAAGAGACAAATATTATTTAGTTTTGTAAACTAAATAAACTTCTGCCTTGTCTGAGCATTAGGTAAAATCCCTGTTTTGATATGGGAGTGAAAGCCATGGCATAACAGCCAAACAAACTAGAATCATACTTACCTTTCAAACTTGAAGTAACTACTGCATTCACAGAGAGTTAGTTGAAACCAGTGCTTTGAAATTCATTTTAAGTTAATACATATGCAAATAAGCCAATGAAACAAGTTTTTTTTTCATTTTCTGAAGCCAACAACTCACTGCATTAAGCCAGCGTTCAGGAAAAGCAGTGTTTTCAAGTTGATTGCATTTGAAAACACATGCTTAGCAGTGTAAAAAGCAAGAAAATTAGTTTTCAAAAAAGAGGAAATGGAAGATTTGGCAAAGTAAAACCTGTCATTGGTCATTCGTTGTGATAACCATTGAATAGCTGCCAATTCAAAGAGTATATTGCTTAGTTTTGAAAACTGAAGAAACCCGTGTTTTGGCATAGTATTATGAAAAGCAGTGTTTTTACATTGATAATGAGTGAAAGGAAGTGCAAAGCATACAAAAATTAAGCATCTTACTTACCTTTCAAAGTTGAATTAACTGCTACATTCACAGCCTGTTAGGTGAAACCAGTGTTTTGAACATGAATTTAAATGAAAACACATGCATAGCATCAATAAAAACCACAAATCTTATTTAGTAATGTAAAGTGAAGAAATCACTGCATTAGCGTAGCCTTATTTAAAAAACGTGAGTTGACATGTGAGTGAAAGCAAGGACATAGCAGCCAAACAAACAAGAATCTTACTAACCTTTCAAACTTGAAATAACTTCTGCATTCCCAGAGAGTTAGGTGAAACCAGTGCTTTGAAATTGATTTTAATTGAATACACATGCAAGTCAGCCAATGAAATAAGTTTCCTTTTCATTTTCCCAAGCAAAGAACTCACTGCATTCAGTCAACGATAGTTAAAAGCAGTGTTTCTAAGTTGATTGTAAATGGAAACACATGTACAGCATTGTAAGAAACAAGAATCTTACTTAGATTTCCTCAGTGGGGAACCAGCAGCTTTGGCATATTAAAAGCAGTGTTTTGATACTCATTGTAAGTGAAAACAAGTGCAAAGCTGCCAATGTAATTAGTATATTGCTTACTTTTAGAAACTGAAGAAACCAGTGTTTTGACATAGTATTAGGTAAAGCAGTGTTTTTACATTGATAATGAATGAAAGCAAGCGTAAAGCAGCCAAACAAACAAGTATCTTACTTAACTTTCAAAGTTGAATTTACTGCTGCCTTCACAGCCTCTTATGTCAAACCAGTGTTTTGAAGATAATTTAAATGAAAACACAGGTAGAGCAGCAAATAAAAGACAAATCTTATTAAGCTTTGTTAACTAAGTCAATCACTGCCTCGTCTTAGCATTAGATAAATTCCGTTTGTTGACATGTGAGTGAAAGCAAGGACATAGCTGCCACACAAACAAGAAACTTACTAACCTTTGAAACTTGAAGGAACTGCTGCATTCAAGAAAAGTTAGGTGAAACCAATGCCTTGAAATTGATTTTAAGTGAACACACATGTGAATCAGCCAATGAAACAAGTTTCCTTTTTGGTTTTCTGAAGCAAAGAACTCTGAATTCATCCAAGTTTAGGGAAAAACAATGTTTTCAAGTTGATTGTAATTGAAAAGACATGTATAGCAGTGCAAGAAACAAGAATCTTTCTTAGATTTCCAAAGTGAGAACCAGGGATCTTTGGCATAGTAAAATCAGTGTTTTGATATTCATTGTAAGTGAGAACAAATGCATAGCTGCCAATGCAATGAGTATACTGCTTAGTTTTACAAACTGAAGAAACCAGTGTTTTTGGCATAGTATTAGGTAAAAGCAGTGTTTTTACATTCATAGTGAGTGAAAGCAAGCACATAGAAGCCAAACAAATAGTATCTTACTTAAGTTTCAAAACTGAATTAACTACTGCATTCACAGACAGTTAGGGGAAATGAGGGTTTTGAAGATGAATTTAAGTGAAAACACAGGCATAGCAGCAAATATAAGACAAATCTTATTTAGTTATTTTAAGTGAAGAAACAACTGCACTGCCTTAACCATAGGTAAAAGCTGTGTATTGACATATGAGTGAAAGCAAGGGAATAGCAGCCAAACAAAAAAGAATCTTACTTACCTTTGAAACTTGAAGTAACTTCTGCATTCACAGAGAGTTATGTGAAACCAGTGTCTTCAAGTTGATTGTACCTGAATACACATGCAATTCCGCCAATGAAACAAATTTATTTTTTGGTTTTCTAAAGCAAAGAACTCAATGTTTTCAGCCAACGTTAAAGAAAAGCAGTGTTTCCAAGTTAATTGCAATTGGAAACACATGTATAGCATTGTAAGAACAAGAATCTTCCTTAGATTTCCAAATTGAGGAACCGTCAGCTTTGACATAGTAAAAGCAGGGTTTTGCCATTCATTGAAAGTGGAAAAAAGTGCAAACCTGCGAATGTAAAGAGTATATTGCTTAGTTCTGAAAACTGAAGAAAGCAATGTTTTGGAATACTATTTGGTAAAAGAAGTGTTTTTACATTGATAATGAGTGAAAGCAAGCACATAGCAGATAAACAAACAAGCATCTTTCTTAACTTTCAAAGTTGAATTAACTGCTGCATTCACAGCCTGTTACACAAAAGCAGTGTTTTGAAGATGAATTTAAATGAAAACACAGGCATACCAACAAATAAAATACAAATATTATTTAGGATTGTAAAGTGAATAAACCACTGCTTTGGCTTAGCCTTAGGTAATATCCGTGTGTTGCCATGTGTGTTAAAGCAAGGACATAGCATCCAAATGAATAAGAATGTTACTGACCTTTCACTTTTGAAGAAACTGCTGCAATCACAGGGTGTTAGGTGAAACCAGTGCCTTTAATTGATTTCAAGTGAATACACATTCAAATCAGGCAATGAAATAAGGTTCCTTTTTGGTTTTCTGAAGCAAAGAACTCACTGCATTCAAACAGTGTTCAGGGAAAGCAGCGTTTTCTAGTTGATTGTAATTGAAAACACATGCTTAGGAGTTTAAGAAACAAGAATCTTACTTAGGTTTCAAAAGTGAGCAACCGGCAGCTTTGGCAAAGAAAAAGAAGTGGTGTGTCATTCATTGTAAGTAATAAGAAGTGAAAAGATGCCAAAGTAAGGAGTATATTGCATAGATTGAAAACTGAAGAAACCAGTGTTTTGACATAGCAGTAGTTAAAAGCAGTGTTTTTATATTGATAGTAAGTGAAAGCAAGTGCACAGCAGCCTAATAAGTAAGTATTTTCTTTAACTTTGAAAGTTGAATTAACTGCAGTGTTCACAGACTGTTATGGGAAATCCGTGTTCTGTAGATGAAATTAAGTGAAAACACAGGCATAGCAACATATAAAATACAAATCTTATTTTGGATTGTAATGTGAAGGAAACACTGCATTGCTTAGCTTTAGTTAAAATCCGTGTGTTGATATGTGAGTGAAAGCAAGGACATAGCAGCCAAACAAACAATAATCTCGCTTACCTTTCAAACATGAAGTAACTACTGCATTCACAGAGAATTAGGTGAAATCAGTGTCTTGAGGCTGACTGTAAATGAATACTTATCCAAATCAGAATATGAAACAATTTTCTCTTTTGGTTTTCTAAAGCAAAGAACTGAATGCATTGAACAAACGTTAGGGAAAAGCCAAGTTTTCAAGTTGATTGTAATTGAAACCACATGTATAGCTTTATCAGAAACAATAATCTTACTTAGATTTCCAAAAAGAGGAACCGGCGGCTTTGGCTTTGTTAAAGAAGTGATTTGAGATTCATTGTAAGTGAAAATAAGTACATAGCTGCCAATGAAATGAGCATATTGGTTTGTTGTGAAAACTGAAGAAACCAGTGTTTTGGCATAGTATTAGGAAAAAGCAGTGTTTTTACATTGATAATGAGTGAAAGCCAGTGCATAGCAGCCAAACAAACAGGTATCTTCCTTATCTTTAAAAGTTGAATTAACTGCTGCATTCACAGCCTCTTACAGAAAACCAGTGTTTTGAAGATGAATTTAAGTTAAAACGCAGGTATAGCAGCAAAAAAAAGACAAAACTTATTTACTTTTGTAAAGTGATGACACCACTGCATTGTCTTAGCCTTACAAAACCTGTGTGTTGACATGTGAGTGAAAGAAAGGGCAATGCAGCCAAACAAACAGGAATCTTTATTGCCTTTCAATCTTGAAGTAACTACTGCATTCACAAAGTTAGGTGAAACAAGTTTATTGAAGGTGTAAATGAAAACATATGCAATTCAGGCAATGAAACAAGTTTCTTTTTAGGTTTTCAAAAGCAAAGAACACAATGCATTCAGCCAACGTTAGGTAAAGCAGTGCTTTCAAATTCATTGTAATTTTTTTAAAACCCCTTTTTTCTTTCCATATGTACTTCCCACCTCTTTTTTTTTTAAGATTTCTTTATTTTATTATCACCACCCCCTTGCTGCTTGTGCTGCTGTGTCCATTCTCTGTGCGTCTTCCTTGTGTCTGCTTATCTCCCCCTTGCTTTGAGGTCTTACCGCATCAGCCCACAGCACTGCACGAGCCCGCCTGTCCTCACAAGGAGGCGCTGGGAAGCGAACCCGGGGCCTCTCATATGGTAAATGGATGCTCTATTCATTGCGCCACACCTGCTTCCTGCCGTGAGGTTGCTGCATCAGCCCACCGCACCACTCAGGCCGGCATGCCCTCACAAGGGTGCTTCGGGATGTGAAACCGGGCCTCCCATATGGTAAACAGGGGCTCTATCCACTGAGCCACACTCGCTTCAAAAGTTCATTGTAATTGAAAACACTTGTATAGCATTGTAATAAACAAGACATTTTCTTAGATTTTGAAAGTGAGTAACTGGCAGCATTGGCAGTGTAAAAGCACTGTTTTGACATTCATTGTAAGTGAGAACTAGTGCATAGCTTCCATTTTAATGAGTATATTGCTTAGTTTGAAAAACTGAAGAAACCACTGTTTTGGCATGCTATTAGGTAAAAGTAGTGTTTTTACATTGATAGTGAGTGAAAGGAAGCACATGGAAACCAAACAAACAGTATCTTACTTAAGTTTTAAATTTGAATTAACTCCTGCATTCACAGTCTGTTATGGGAAACCACTGTTTTGAAGATGAATTTAACTGAAAACATAGGCATAGCAGCAAATAAAAGATAAACCATAATTAGTTTTGTAAAATTAATAAACCACAGCATTGGATTAACCTTATGTAAAAGCTGTGTGTTGACATGTGAGAGAAAGCAAGGGAATAGTAGCCAAACAAACAAGAACCTTACTTACCTTTCAAACTTGAAATAACTCGTGCATTCTCAGAGAGTTTTGTGAAACCAGTATCTTAAAGTTGATTGTAAATGAATACAAATGCAATTCAGCCAATGAAACAGTTTTATTATTTAGTTTTCTAAAGCAATGAACTCAATGCATTCAGCCAAAGTGAGGGAAAATCAGTGTTTTCATGTTGATTGTAATTGAAAACACATGTATAGCATTATTAAAAACAAGAATTTATTTAGATTTCAAAAGTGAGGAACCGGCAGTTTTGGCATAGTAAAAGCAGTGTTTTGACATTCATTGTAAGTGAAAACAAAGTGCATAGCTTCCAATATAATGAGTATATTGCTTTGCTTTGAAAACTGAAGAAAACAGTGTTTGGCATAGTATTAGGTAAAAGCAGTGTTTTTTTGATAATGAGTGAAAGAAAGTGAATAGCAGCCAAAGAAACAAGTATCTTACTTAACTTTCAAAGTTGAATTAACTGCTGCATTCACAGCCTGTCACCGGAAACCAGTGTTTTGAAGATGAATTTAAGTGGAAACACAAGCATAGCAGCAAATAAAAGACATATCTTATTTACTTTTGTAAAGTGAAGAAACGACTGCATTGGCTTAACATTAGGCAAAAGCTGTGTGTTGACATGTGAGTGAAAACAAGTGCATTGCAGCCAAACAAACAAGTATCTTACATACATTTCAAAGATGAATTAACTGCTGCCTTCACAGCCCGCTATGGGAAACCTGTGTTTTGAAGATGAATTTAAGTGAATACACAGGCATAGCAGGAAATAAAAGACAAATCTTATTTAGTTTTGTAATATGAAGAAACCACTGCTTTGGTTTATACTTAGGCAAAAGCTGTGTGTTGACATGTGAGTGAAAGCAAGGGCATAGCAGCCAAGGAACAAGAATCTTACTTACCTTTCAAACACGAAGTAACTACTGCATTCACAGAGAGTAAGGTGAAACCAGTGTCTTGAAATTGTTTGTAAATGAATACACATGCAAATCAGCCAATGAAACAAGCTTCTTTTTTGGATTTCTAAAACAAACAACTCAATGCATTCAGCCAACGTTAGGGAAAAGCTCTGTTTTCAAGTTGAGTGTAATTGAAACACATGTGTAGCATTTTAAGAAACAAGAATCTTACTTAGATTTCCAAAGTGAAGAACCGGCAGCTTTGGCAGAGTAAAAGCAGTGTTTTGTCGTTAATTGTAAGTGTAAAGAAGTGCATAGATGCCAATGTATTGAGTACACTGGTAAGTTTTGGAAACTAAAGAAACCAGTGTTTTGGAACAGTATTAAGTTAAAGTACTGTTTGTACATTGATAATGAGTGAAAGTAAGTGCAAAGCAGACAAACAAACAAGTATGTTGATTAATTTTCCAAATTGAATTAAATGCTGACTTCACAGCCTGTTACAAGAAACCAGTGTTTTGAAGATGAATTTAAGTGAAAACACAGGGATAGCAGCAAATGGAAGAGAAATCTTATTTAGTTTTGTAAAAGGAATAAACCAATGCATTGTCTTCGACTTAGGCAAAAGCTGGTGTTGACATGTGAGTAAAAGCAAGGGCATAGCAGCCAAACAAACAAGAAACTTACTTTCCTTTCAAACTTGAAGTAACTACGGTATTCACAGAGAGTTAGGGGAAACCAGTGTCTTGAAGTATTTTGTAAATGAATAAACATGCCAAACAGCCAATGAAACAAGTTTCTTTTTTGGTTTTCTAAAGCAAAGACCTCAATGCATTCAGCCAACATTAGAGAAAAACAGTGTTTTCTAGATTATTGTAATTGAAAACTCATGTATAGCATAATAAGAAACAAGAATCTTACATAGATTTCCAAAGTGAGGAACCAGCACCTGTGGCATAGTAAACGCATTGTTTTGCCATGCATTGTAGGTGAAAACAGGTGCATACCAGTCAATGTAATGAGAATATTGCTTAGTTTTGAAAACTAAATAAACCAGTGTTTTCGCATAGAATTAGATTTAAAAAAGTATTTTTACATTGATAATGAGTGAAAGCAAACGCATAGCCGACAAAAAAAAACAAGAATCTTCTTTAACTTTCATAGTTGAATTAACTGCTTCATTCACAGCCTGTTATGGGAAACCACTGTTTTGAAGAAGAATTTAAGTTAAAACACAGGCATAGCAGCAAATAAGAGACAAAACTTATTTAGTTTCCTAAATTGAAGAAACCACTGCATTGGCTTAGCCTTAGGCAAAACTCAGTATTGACATGTCAGTGAAAGCATGGGAATAGCAGGCAAACCAAAAAGAATCTTACTTACCTTTCAAACTTGAAGTAACTACTGCACTCACAGAGAGATAGGTGAAACCAGTGTTTGGAAGTTGTTTGTAAATGAATACACATGCAAATCAGCCAATGAAACAAGTTTCTTTTTTAGTTTTCTAAAGCAAAGTACTCAATACATTCAGCCAATGTTAGTGTAAAGCACTGTTTTCAAGTTGATTGTAATTTAAATCACATGTAGAGCAATGTAAGAAAGAAGAATCTTACTTAGATTTCGAAAGTGAGGACCCGGCAGCGTTGGCATAGTAAAAGCAGGGTTTTGCCATTTATTGTAAGTGAAAAGAAGTGCATAGCTGCCAATGTAACAAGTATATTGCTTAGTTTTGAAAACTGAAGAAACCAGTGTTTTGGCATAGTACTCGGTAAAAGCACTGTTTTTACATTTATAATGAGTGAAAGCAAGTGCATAGTAGCCAAACAAACAGTATCTTACTTAACTTTCAAAATTGAATTAACTGATGCCTTCACAGCCTGTTACGCAAAATCAGTGTTTTGAAAATGGATTAGGTGAAAACACAGGCATAGCAGCAAATAAAAGAGAAATCTTAATTAGTTTTGTAAAGGGAAGAAGCCACTACATTGGCTTAACCTTAGGCAAAAGTTTTGTGTTGACATGTGAGTGAAAGCAAGGGCATAACAGCGAAAAAAACAAGAATCTTACCTACCTTTCATAATTAAACTAACTACTGCATTCACAGAAATATAGGTGAATCCAGTGTCCTGAAGTTGGTTGTAAGTGAATAATCATGCAAATCAGCCAATGAAACAAGTTTCTTTTTTGGTTTTCTAAAGAAAAGAACTCAATGCATTGAGCCAAGGTTAGGGAAAAGCAGAGTTTTCAAGTTGATATTAATTGAAAACACATGTATAGCATTGTAAGAAACTAGATCTTACTAAGCTTTCAAAGGGAATTAACTGCTGCATTCACAAACTGTTATGGGAAACCAGTGATTTGAAGATGAATTTAAGAGAAAAAACGGCATAGCAGCAAATAAAAGACAAGTCTTATTTAGTTTAGTAAAGTGAAGAAACAACTGCATTGAATTAGACTTAGGCAAACGTTGTGTGTTGACATGTGAGTGAAAGCAGGGACATAACATCCAAGCAAACAAGAATCTTACTTACATTTCAAAATTGAAGTAACTACTGCATTCACAGAGAGTTAGGGGAAAACCGTGTCTTGAGGTTGTTTGTTAATGAATACACATGCATATCAGCCAATGGAACAAGTTTCTTTTTTGGTTTTCTCAAGCAAAGTACTCAATGCATTCACCCAAACTAAGGGAAAAGCAGTGTTTTCAAGTTGATTGTAATTGAAAACGCATGTATAGCATTGTAAAAAACAAGAATCTTACTTAGATTTCCAAAGGGAGGAACCAGCAGATTTGGCATAGTGAAAACGGTGTTTTGACATTCTTTGTAAGTAAAAACAAGTGCATAGCTGCGAAAGTAATGAGTACCTTGTTTAGTTTGGAAAACTGAAGAAACCAGTGTTTTGGCACAGTGTTAGGTAAAAGCAGTGTTTTTACATTGATAATGAGTGAAAGCACGTACATAGCAGCCAAAGAAACAATTATCTTACTTAAATTTTAAAGATGAATTAACTGCTGCATTCACAGCCTGTTAGGGGAAACCAGGGTTTGAAGATGAATTTAAGTGAAAACACAGGCATAGCTGCAAATAAAAGACAAATCTTATTTAGATTTGTAAATTGAAGAAATCACAGCATTGAATTATCCTTAGGCCAAAGTTGTGTGTTGACATGTGTGTGAAAGCAGGGACATAGGAGCCAAGCAAACAAGAATATTACTTACATTTCAAACTTGAAGTAACTACTGCTTTCACAGAGAGTTAGTGGAAACCCGTGTCTTGAGGTTGTTTGTAAATGAATACAGATGCATATCAGCCAATGAAATAAGTTTTTTTTTGGTTTTCTAAAGAAACGATCTCAATGCATGCTGCCAATGTAAGGGAAAAGCAGTGTTTTCAAGTTTATTGTAATTGAAAACACATGTAGAGCATTGTAAAAATCAAGAATCTTACTTAGATTTCCAAAGTGAGGAACCGGCAGCTTTGGCATAGTAAAAGCAGTGTTTTGATATTCATTGTAAGTGAAAACAATTGCATAGCGGCCAATGTAATGAGTGTATTGCTTATTTTTGAAAACTGAAGAAACCAGTGTTTTGGCACAGTACATGGTAAAAGCACTGTTTTTACATTTATAATGAGTGAAAGCAAGTGCATAGTAGCAAAACAAACAGTAACTTACTTAACTTTCAAATTGAATTAACTGATGCCTTCACAGCCTGTTGTGCGAAACCAGTGTTTTGAAAATGGATTAGGTGAAAACACAGGGATAGCAGCAAATAAAAGAGAAATCTTAATTAGTTTTGTAAAGTGAAGAAGCCACTACATTGGCTTAACCTTAGGCAAAATTGTGTGTTGACATGTGAGTGAAAGCAAGGGCATAGCAGCAAAACAAACAAGAATCTTACCTACCTTTCAAAATTAAACTAACTACTGCATTCACAGAAAGATAGGTGAATCCAGTGTCCTGAAGTTGTTTGTAAATGAATACACATGCAAATCAGCCAATGAAACAAGTTTCTTTTTTGGTTTTCTAAAGAAAAGAATTCAATGCCTGGAGCAAAGGTTAGGGAAAAGCAGAGTTTTCAAGTTGGTATTAATTGAAAACACATGTATAGCATAGTAAGAAATAATTATCTTACTTAAATTTTAAAGTTGAATTAGCTGCTCATTCACAGCCTGTTAGGGGAAACCAGGGTTTGAAGATGAATTTAAGTGAAAACACAAGCATAGCTGCAAATAAAAGACAAATCTTATTTAGATTTGTAAATTGAAGAAATCACAGCATTGAATTAGATTTAGGCAAAAGTTGTTTGTTGACTTGTGAGTGAAAGCAGGGACCTAGCAGCCAAGCAAACAAGACTCTTACTTACATTTCAAACTTGAAGTAACTACTGCATTCACAGAGGGTTAGGGGAAACCCATGTCTTGAGGTTGTTTTTAAGTGAATACACAGGCATATCAGCCAATGTAATAAGTTCCTTTTTTGGTTTTCTAAAGAAACGATCTCAATGCATTCTGCCAATGTAAGGGAAAAGCAGTGTTTTCAAGTTTATTGTAAATGAAAACACATGTACAGCATTGTAAAAATCAAGAATCTTACTTATTTTTCCAAAGTGAGAAACTGGCAGCTTTGGCATAGTAAAAGCAGTGTTTTGATATTCATTGTAAGTGAAAACAATTGCATAGCTGCCAATGTAATGAGTATATTGTTTAATTTTGAAAACTGAGGAATCCAGTGTTTTGGCATAGTATTAGGTAAAAGCAGTGTTTCTACATTGATAATGAGTGAAAGCAAGTGCATAGCAGCCAAAAAACAAGTACGTTACTTAACATTCAAAGTAGAATTAACTGCTGCATTCACAGCCTGCTATGGGAAACCAGTATTTTGAAAATGAATTTAAGTGAAAACACAGGCATAACAGCAAATAAAACACAAATCTTATTTAGTTTTGTACAATCAATAAACCATTGCATTGTCTTAGCCTTAGGCAAAAGCTGTGTGTTGACATGTTAGTGAAAGCAATGGCATAACAGACAAACAAAGAAGAATCATATTTACCTTTGAAACTTGAAGTAACTACTGCATTCACGGAGAGTTAGGTGAAACCATTTTCATGACGTTGTTTGTAAATGAATACAAATGCATTTCAGCCAATGAAATAAGTTTCATTTTTTGTTTTCTAAAGCAAATAATGCAATGCATTCAGCCATCTTTAGAGAAAAGCAGTGTTTTCAAGTTGATTGTAATTGGAAACACATGTAGAGCATTGTAAGAAACAAGAAACATACTTAGATTTCCAAAGTGAGGAACCGACACTTTTGGCATAGTAAATGCAGCATTTGCCATTCACTGTAAGTGAAAACAAGTGCATAGCTGCCAATTTAATGAGTATATTGCTTAGTTTTGAAAACTGAAGATACCAGTGTTTTGCCATCTTATTAGGTAAAAGCACTGTTTTTACATTGATAATGAGTGAAAGCTGGTGCATAGCAGCCAAACAAACAAGTATCTTACTTAACGTTCAAAGTTGAATTAACTACTGCATTCACAGCCTGGTAGGTGAAACCAGTGTTTTGAACACGATTTTAAATAAAAACAAAAGAATTGCAGCAAATAAAAGACAAATCTTATTCAGATTTGCAATGTGAATAAATCACAGCATTGGCTTAGCCTTAGGCAAAAGCTGTGTGTTGACATGTGTGTGAAAGCAAGAGCATAGCATCCAAACAAACAAGAATCTTACTTACCTTTCAAACTTGAAGTAACTGCTGCATTCACAGAAAAATTTGTGAAACCAGTGTATTGAGGTTGTAGGTAAATGAATACACTTGCCAATCAGCCAATGAAACAAGTTTCTATTTTGGTTTTCTAAAGATACGAATTCAATGCATTCAGCCAACGTTAGGGAAAAGCAATGTTTTCAAGTTGGTTGTAATTGAAAACACATGTATTACATTGTAAGAAAGAAGAATTGTACTCAGATTTCCAAAGTGAGGAACCGGCAGCTTTGGCATAGTAAAAGCTGTGTTTTGACATTCATTGGAAGTGAAAACAATTACATA
>JAQZBX010050941.1:0-19516 GCA_029593785.1 Cabassous unicinctus | reverse complement strand
AGTAGGCCTTACTTTGGAATTTATGTTCCCCAGTGTGACAGAGTTCAACTCAGTTGTGGTTCCCAACACATGGCTCTTCTGCCCCTTCTATTTGAACCTATAATTTATACTAGAGTTTTTAGGAGATGGGCTTTCCATGTGTCAGTTGGGCCCTGAATCTCCACAGCATTGCACCACCTACTCTCCAGTTCATTGGACTCACCCAGGACAACTAACAAGGAGATGATGGTGGACAAAAAACATTCCAAGAAACAAAGAGAGTCTACAAGTGCAAGCAAGATAGTCCCATCCATCTGCCCCATGGGATCTAAGCCTCCTCTCAATTAGAGATGGAATGGGCATCGCCATCCCAGAATCCTCAGGATTGGGGAATGAGCAATGGACTAGAGTGGACTTACTGTTATTCTATTGTAGACTTATTGTGATTCTAGCAATGGAAGAACTTTTATCATTGATGTAAAGGCAGTGGCCACCAGAGGTTCTGAGGGGAGGGAGAGGGAAAAATAGGTGCAATATGGGGGCATTTTCAGGACTTGGGAATTGCCCTGAATGCCATTCCAATGACAGATACAGGCTAGTATATATCTTGCCATAACTTATAAAATTGTGTAGGAGAGAGTATAAACTACAATGTAAACTATAATCCATGCTTAGTGGCAATGCTACAAAGTGCATTCCTCAGTTGTAACAAATGTAACACACTCATGAATGATGTTGTTAATGTGGGAAAATGTGTGAGGGGTAGGGAGTGGGGCATATGGGGATGCCCTATATTTTTTATGTAACATTTATGTAATCTAAGTATCTTTTTAAAAAAATTAAAGTATATAAAAATAAAACACAGTCTGAATGATTTCAATTCTTTGAAATATATTGAAGTTTGTTTATGAATTAGCACATGGAAGTATCATATTCTGTCATTATGCACAGTAATATAACATATATAAGCATGTATGTGTATATATATGAGATCAAGTTTGTTGATTTTTCTTTTTATATCTTTCTAATTATTAATTCTTTCAATTTTTCCTCTTTATTTCTTCTTCCTGTTCCTTCTAAGACTCCAATTACATATATGTTAGATCTTCTTGATAAATCCCCATAATCTTTTACCCATTCCTTTTAATTTGTGCTTCTGTCTGGATATTTTCTTTATCTATCTTCCAGTTCACTAATTCTCATGTTAATGTAGATATTTGCATTTTTAAAACTTATTTATATTTAATTTTATGCTGCCATGATGTTTTTTTTTATTTTCTAAAAATTTCTACATTTATCTCATTGGACACCACTTACAGTCTCTCCTTAACATTCTGTGACTTTTGGAATTTCATCTCCTCCTAAGAGCTACTATTGCAGGGCTCCCAGAATCTCATCTCATGTGTATAGCAACCAAGGAGTCAATCAAATGTCGGAGAGGAATTTGCATGAAAATTTTTAACATTCTCCCTTCATAACTTCTGCTTTTCCAGCACTCTTTCACCCCTTTTCCTCCAAATACCAACTATAACTCTGGTTTCTGTCACTCTGCACTTCACGCAGTGAAATAGCTGCTCTATACTTTGGCTCTACCTCCCTGAATCATGGCTTAGAAAATGTTCCCTGAGCAGTATATTTAGACTAAGCCATGTAGTTTCACTTTCTCAAGTTTTGCAGACTTACATCAGTTACTGTTCAGTCCCTGCAAACATGTATAAATATCATCCAAATTTTAGAGTTATTCACTGTGACAGGGTAAGTCTGTTACCAGCTACTTCACTGTGACCAGAAACTGATGTCTCAAGTGGTTCTCTTTTATCAATATAATTAATATTTACATTCTTATAGTTCAAATTCTCTAAATCCATTGCATAAAAAGAGATGAAAACTTGAGTCCAGTGATTATGTTGTTCCAATCTAGACATCTTTCATCTTCTGTACCAACGTACTGTTGTACTTTTGTAACTCCCTGGAGGTTCATGTCATCATTTTATGACTTAGTTCTTATAGCAAATTGCAGAGAAATCAGTGCTTTTCTTTTGGGGGGATTTTTCTTTTCCTAATACATGGAAACTATTCCCTAGGGACTCAAAAATAATATTTATAAGTGTTAAGAAACTTCACTAAGTTATTGATATTTTTTTCTTGCTCAAAAGCACCCAGTCACTTGATAGAGAATACAACATATAAATTTATTATTCTGATGGAGTTCAGCAAATTCATCTCTCTCCTTGATTCTGTCTTAAATATTTCCCAGATAATGTAAGGTCACATGTCACAAGAGAAGTGTAACTTGCAAACACATTGAAAAAAATAGATTCCTTTTTATTCCAAGTGGAAATTTTCATATTTTTTGATTCATAAGCTTTCTGTCATCCAGCCTAAAAATGAGGTACTTAGTCATTTAATGGAAAGAACATTTTGCCAAATATTTTTTGCAGCTTTGGCATATTTTGTAATTATTTTGCTCAAGTCATTACATGATATGTTACTTTAGGGCAAAGGAAAATTCTTATTCTACATCTCGGTCTAATAGTATCATTTTTTTAAAAGATTTATTCTTTCTTTACTTTTATTTATCCTCCCCTCCCCCAGATGGTTCACTCACATGTCTGCCCATTGTTTTGCTTATCTTCTCCAGGAGGCACTGGGAACCAAACCTGGGACCTCTCTCATGAGAGGTGAGTGCTCAATGGACTGAGCCACATCCACTTTCTGTGGGCTGTGGTGTTTGCTGGCTTGCACTCTCTGCTTGTTGTGGTGGGGGTAGAGTCTAGTTCATTGTGGCAGGAGGTGGCATCTAGCTTTCTCTGGTGGTGCTGTCTAGCTCTGTTGCAGCAGCATCTAGCTCTGTTGTGGTGGGAGGTGGCATCTACTTGTCTTCTTTAAGGAGGCATCAGGATCTGAACCCAGGACCTCCCATGTGGTAGGCAGGAGCCCAAGTGTTTGAGCACATCTACTTCCTTATTAATAGTCTTGTTCTTCATGCTTGGCAGCATCTAGTGATAGAAGAGCTAAATAAATCTGTTGACTGATGTGTGTACATTGATGTCTATACAAAGTACAGCTTACTTTGGGAGAGGGTTTGGAGAATTTTAAAGAACTATATTATTTTAATGAATAGAGAAGCTGAAAAATAAAGGCAAACCAATCCAAAGTTCTGAGGGAAAATTACTCTCAAAAATTATTTTGTAATAATCTAAATCAAATGTCCTGATACCCTAATGTCTTCTGTTTTTTTACATGAAAATAAGACAAAAGTTGGTGTCCAAGTGTGGCCAGGAGCTCTGTAAAGCAACAGCTTCCTGCCAAAGACTCAGACAAGGCTAGCTTGGGATGAGCATTTATTTAGGGGCTTACGTGGGGTCCTCATCCTCGGTGGTGGGAGGATGAGATGATTCCAAGCTTAGCCATGGCCTAGTCTTGGTCCTCAGTGGCAGGAGGACAGATGGCCCTTGCCAGGCTTGACATCCACACTCACCCTCAGAGGAGAGGGGTCTTAACTGGGGCACGTTTAACTGCACTGGGGGTAGGGGGAGTGTTTTCCAAGGAATGCAGTGAATTGCTCACGAACCAAAGGACAATGATTACAGGAAACAGATCCTAAAGGAATAGATATTTTTGGCAAGGCAGGAAAGGCTTATTGATATGAGGTGATTAGGCAGTCAGGAGACAAGATCTGTTGATCAGTCACCAGTTTACAACCAGTTTCTGAGGCTTGCCTTTTTAACTACTCAGAAATGCTGCTTCAATGTGGGGAGGAAAGAACTGGAAGGGTTGGGGGAAGAAAATGCAATGTCATGTATGCTGCAGTTGGAAAGAATTATTTTTTGTTATCTACCCCTGGAAGATGAATTTATTCACCGCATTTGTACAACAAGCACATTGGACAACTGCACGTTGTCCTACAAGTTTCAGCTAATGTGCCAGGAGACAAGGGACAAAATGAAAGATTAAAGACAAAAAAGAGAGACCCATACCATCCTATTGAGTTGCAATATATTCTCCTTTCCACGCATGCTTCAAAATAGAAATTAAGTTTAAAAGTAAAATGGTATGAATTTTGCCAATGGTAAAACTATAACAAATGAAAACAACGTATTTGTGGGGAAAAATGGCTTTGGGATTTAAGGAAGCCTATGATTTAAGAATCACAAGTGGAATGGTTGTAGCTCTCTGCCTCACATCTACTAGGTCCCTGGTTCAATCCCCTGTACTGCTGGGAGCAGATGTGGCTCAAGTGGTTGAGTATCTGCTTCCCACATGGGGGCTCTCAGGTTCAGTCCTGGTGCCTCCTAAAAACAAACTGGCAAACAAATGAAAAACCAACTCAGGGAAGCCGATGTGGCTCAGTGGTTGGTGCCAGCTTCCTACATAAGTGGTCCCAGATTCAATCCCCGGTACCTAAAAAAAAAAAATACACAAGAGACTATTACAAGAAATAGGTTACTAAGTATTAGATACTTCTGAAATTGATAATTTTGAAATCAGATGAGCTCTTAACATTTTGAGAACGTGAGTTAAATTCTCTGACACTATTTTTAGCAATTTCCCTCAAAAAAAGCTTTCTTATAAAAACATAAGATTTAAAAGTCCAAAGGATCAGATGATTTTTGGTATTTAAACAGATACCTTATTTTTCAGGTAGGAAATATACACAAGAATATAAAATGCCAGGTTCACTCAGATCTGTCGGATAAATTCTTCAAGAATAAAAAAAAATTAATTTCTGGTCATGCCATTCATTTTTTAACAATATGAAGTAGCTCCCAATTTATTCAAACTATACATTCTCCTCAAATTTTTATTCAGTGCATCCCCAAAACATGGTCTCTATGTATTCAATTCGATTTTCCATAGACAGCATGCTAAGATTTAATTAGACTGTAGTGGATCTGGACTACATGTTATTGCCTCCATTTGGAAGACTTATTCTTCTACACTAGCTCTATTCCTTGAAATCTTATTACTCTGGGTTATTTGAAAAGGCAAATCGTTTCTAGGTATTGCCTCAAATTATTCTCTACCATTTGGAATTTATCCTTCCCCCTGAATAATTTCCACAGCAATTACTTACTATTTGTCTTAGGACACTTAACAATTTGCCTTCATAATATTGATTTCCTCCACTGTAGAGTCACTTCTCTTACAGGACGGTTTTAATTATCTTCCCCCCTCTCTCTATCCATCCATCTATCTATCATCTATCTAATCTACTTATCTATAAATATATTTGTAATACCCTGAAAGTAGACGCATGGTTTCTAGGTCAGAGACAAACTATTATTTCTTATTTATAGCCATGACAGAATTGATTTCTCTCGGCAAATCTTTGCCTGATTTGGTGTTTTAGTTTCTTAGGCTGCTCAAAGCAGATACAGTGAAATAGTTTGGCTTAAATAATGGGTATTTGTTAGCTTACAGGTTGAGGCAAAAAAAAAAATGTCCAAATCAAGGCATTTTCAAGGTGATGCTTTCTTCCCTTAGAACAGCTGCCAGCAGTCCTTGGCACCTGTGCCACGGGCAAGGCACATGGTGGCATCTGCTGGTCTCTCCCTTCTCTTCCATGTTTCATTGATTTCAGCATCTTGTTTCTGCGGCCTTCTTCTATCCTTGTTCGAATTTCATTCTATAAAGGACTCCAGTATGAGGATTAATACCCATTCTGATTGAGGTGGATCACATCTTAATCAAAGTAGTTTCAGCAAAAGATTCTATTTACAATGGATCCACACCCACAGGAACGGATTAAATTTAAGAACATGTTTTTCTGGGGTACATATAGCTTCAGACCACCGCATTTTGGGGTAATGCAATGAAAGCAAGATTTTACCCTACATGTATCAGCATCTGTACTCTAGTTGAGGAACTCCAAAAATATGGATCTGGAAGCTACTTAGGAGGGGAACAACTATTCCCCTCCCTCTTCTCAGAAAGGGAGGAAAATCTTTGCTCTCTAGTTTAAACAAATTTGTTGGGTAGAGAAGGGAAAGAGCCTTCCCATTCATCCTTTTGAATGGAAATAAATGTCTGAGGAGGGGGGAAGAAAAGCATTTTTCAGTATACAACCTCTGGAATGTCTCCCTGGTTCTGAATCTCATTCCCTCTTGAAATGCAAATACATACATTAAGGGAAGCAAATCTCTCACATTATTCAGCATGTTCTAAGGCTGTCTTCTAACCTGTTCATAGTAAATTTGTTCAGGATGCCTTAATGATGAAGAAACAAAACAAATTCACTTTCTGACAGGTAGATTTATAATTTGTTTCCACAATTTCCTCTTGAATATATTAAACACCTACAGTAAAGAGTAGAATAAAATAGAAGACTAGAATAGAACAGAATAGAATGGAATAGAATAGAATAGAATAGAATAGAATAGAATAGAATAGAATAGAATTATAAGGTATGTTTGGTGCTCATTTCAATATTATTTTTTCCTATGGCTTTAAATTGTGGATGACTTCAGTCTGCAAGATAATCAGAGATCCATGTGTAGAGATTTAAATATTTGGTTTAAAAATAATACAATTTAAGCTTATTTAGACAAATATATAATAGTCAGCACCAAATTATTCTATATCAAACAAGATCCCTTAGTTTGAGTTGGAAGGTTTAGAGAATTTAATACTGTTTGTAGTCTAATTTCCCATTCTGTTTCATGCCATGCATGTGGCCCATTTAATGAATACAAGACTTCAAACCTGCTGTTCAGTCTTAGAGAATTACATGCATGCTGAATATTGTAAAATTTCTTTGAACTTATCTGAGAAAAATTCAAATAACACCGAACACAGGGAATTTTAGGAATATCTGCCAAAATGGATATTCAGATTTTATGCCATGAATTTTAAGGAAGTTAGTCTATGAATTTTCAGATGAAAGACTTTGCTCATGGTATTAGAAATATAAATAGAAAAAAAGAGAGAAAAGAAAGGGAAAGACTTTGAGTTAATCCAATTTCCAGGAGAGATGAAAAAGGTACCAGAGAGTTGAAAGACTAGTTTCTATCAAATGTACCTTGACAACCATTCTTGAACTTGTTTTAGTAAAAGAACGCTTGGGGTTTTCCCCAGAGAAAATGACATTTGTTGGTGGTTAGATGTTTCACAGCTTGTTTATATACTCTTGACTTCAAAGTCAGGCAGAACAGAAACAAATCTATTTTCTAAATATTATGTGATATACTGAAAACACTGACGACTTCGCTCTTTAGAGCTAAAGTCAAATATATTTGCCATGTGAACAATGTGGAGTATTTGTTGAAACACAGATCTAGTGATGGAACTAAAAAACAACAGTGAAAACAAGCTTATTCGGAGGAACCACTGAACCCCATGAGACAGAGCCCATGAACTCAGGAAGATGACAGTCAAGTGCAGAGTTACATAAGATGAGTGCCTCTGCTTCTGGTGTAGGCAGAATAGCTGGGGCCCTTTCCTAGGATTAGGTCCAGGTGAGTCCCTGAAAAAGTACCCATAGAGAGTGATAAGCAGAAAGCTCCATTGTTAAGCTTCTTGAGAGAACCAATTTGTAAGCTCTCCTGACAATTTAATTTTCTTCCAAAAAAAAAGAGAGAGAAAACAGTGCATTTTTGAACAAATGTTGCAGGAAGTTAAGAAATGTGTGTATGCTGTAAAATTTGCCATAACAAATAAATAATTATATTAAAAGAATAGGAAACAATCCTTAAAATCAAACAAATAAAAAACTTTTGAATACTTGAGGTTAATTAAATAGCTTTTGAAGCAATTATAAACAATCCCAAATACTAATATTTTTGTTATGTTGCTTGTTTAAATTCAGAAAATCTAGAGATAGATATCAGAGATTATTTAATCTTATTTAAATTCAGAAAATCTAGAGATAGATATCAGAGATTATCTATTTTAAACAATTCTCATTATACAGAAAGTGCTGAAACCTATAGTGGTTGACTGTTTTGTTCAAAGTCATGTAGACATTTTGTGTTCAAATTACAACTAGTAGGTATGTAGCTGTATCCTACTGCCCATTTTAGTATCTGTAACCCACTGCTCTGAGTGGCAGAAAAGAGAATCAACATCATTAATTTTTTTTCCTTGAATGTCTAGCTCTGTCTCAGTAACCTACACTTATCTGGTGCTTAGTAGAGATTTGAATGAATTCAATTGGCCATGTAGAGTCAAAAGTGTCCTATATCAAGAGGAAGTCGTTTCACCAATCCTCATCTTCAGGTTTTTTTTTCACTACTCTGAATTGTGTTATTTTTTACCTCCTGTCCAAAAATCAGTGTTCAACCTATTATGAAACTAAATAGCAAAACTTGTTATTCAACTCAGTTTTCAAGAGCAACTTTAAGAAATCAGTTTTCTAAGAGCAGTAAACTCTCTCTACAGTAGACAGACTTGTCTCCCATTGCAATCAAAGAAAGGAGTTACTCTACTTTCAGGATTCATAAACTTGCTTTTAAGGAATCATCAACTACTTTAATTTTCTGCTCCAGGTACAACAGCCTCTGGCTTTGTTTTGTTTTCATTTTGTTTTAGATATAAGAAAGTAGAAAACAGAGACTCCATCATAGCTATATTTCTCCCTTTTGAAGACATAATACTCTAAAAAAGGAGAGAACTGAAGAACAGAAATCGTTTTGTTGTTTTTTTATTGTTGGTATCCTTGTTTTCTTTTGGTCCTCTAAATGTCCTTAGGCAATATCTTCTCCAACCTATCTTTATAAAAGTTGAAAACAATCCTACAATTACCAACAGCTGGAGGCTTAACCAAATGTCCTTCATAAATGCCAAAGCTAGAATTAGACCTTGGTGATCTATATCTCTCCTTGGTAACCTCTCCTTTTAATTCACATTCACATGCATTCACACACACTCCCAAGTTCACTTAGAATCACAAAATGTTAGAGCTTAATCTCAAGTAAAGATTATGAAGACAGCCCTCTCTCACGTTACAAATGAGTTGACTGGAGAACTAAAGTGACTTGCTAATGAGTACACTGCTCAGAGTGGAGCCTGAATTTAGGTCTCCTAACTAGTAATCCAGCACATTTTCATTACAACAAGCTGCTTCTTAACTCCTCATTTGCTCTTATTCTGGCCTAGCATCCTGGTAAGTACTACTGTAGGTTGAATTCAGCTAAATCAGGTTAAACTTAACCTAAGTATATTACAACACTTTTTGCTATTGTTTCTATGAGAAATTGTTTTTTAATTTAGCTGCCTCATTTTGCAACTTACACAGAGGTTTTTGGAATACTACCCATTTTAAATTAGAGATTCTTTATACTGAAAATAATTAGAGTTGATTGCAATGCCTGATATGAAGAGGTTACTTTATTCTTTAAGGTATGTTTGCAAAAAGTCTGTGATATTGTCGTGAATTATTTACCAAATACTGATTGTAATATATCACTGATAGAAAGTTTGTTTTTATAGTATTTATTTAATACTCATGGAGCTGTATTAGAAACAAATCACTGCATTAAAGCTATTAAAAGCACAAAGATAAATAAAACAAAGTCCTTCTCTTCAAAGCAACTTAAAATTGAGTGGGATGCGTTATTATGGGAAGATGCTGACAGACTAACAGGCAGAGCTGAATGCTCTCACAGAAACAAAGGAGAAAGAGCAAAAAGATGTCTGAGGGGCCTGCTTTGGGAGTCAGCAGACTAGGGCAGTGCTACACAACTTCCAGGAGAGTGAGGGACAGAAAGACAAAGAAACTGAAACAACAAACCTGAATTACCAAGCTTGCGGGGGTGGCCAGGAAGGCTCCCCTCCCCCACGTCCAAGCTATTAAGCTGGTATAAAACCCCTGGCTCACTGCAGCTGACTGACAGGGGAAAAGAATTCTTCTGCCCTGTCAGCTGTTTCAGGGGAAAAGGTTGGGGAGATTGGGGTGCTTTTCTTCAGTAAATTCAATCAGCAGAACCTGCTTTGAATCTCTGATCTGGAGATTCAACACAGGAACACAGGAAAGCCAGACTGAAACACCTCCATGGAAAGGTGTGCTGGTGAGCACCATCTGCTGGCTGGTCTGGGAATTGCAGAAACAAAAACTGTTCTCACTCTCTGTATCCAAACTTTGGGAGAAAATTTCTGCCCCACTAATGAGTCCCTGGCCCAATTCTGAAACTTAAGCCAGGCAATTTTAAAGACTTAGAATAAGTTGAACCAAATATCAAAGAAAAGCTGTGAAGAAAAAAAAAAAACAATAGGCAAGAGAGAGAAATTGGCCATCAGAGTAAATTCACCAACATATTCAGAGACCTAGACATCAGCAAACAATTACAAGCCATACTAGGAAACAGGAAGAGATGGCCCAGCTAAAAGAACAAACCAAGTATCCTATAGAGATACAGGATTTAATACAATTAATCAGTGATACTCATACAACTCTCCTAAATTGCTTCAAAGAATTTAAAGAAAATCTGACTAAAGAAATAAAGGATACTAAGAAGACACTGAGAGAGCATAAAGAACAATTTGAAATGCTGCAAAGAAAAGTAACAGAACTTATGAGGGTGAAAGACAAAATGTATGAGATTAAAAATACATTAGAAGCACATAATAGCAGACTTGAATTGCTTGAAGACAGAATTAGTGATTTCAAAGACAGAGCATCTGAACTGCAAAAGACAGGAGAAGAGAAAGAGAAGAGAATGGAAAAAATGGAACAGAGTCTCAGGGAATTGAATGACAATGTGAAACACACAAACATTTGTGTTATTGGTGTCCCAGAAGGAGAAGAGAATGGAAAAGGGGCAGAAATAATATTTGAGGAAATAATAACTGAAAATTTCCCAACCCTTATGAAGGACATAAATATCAATATCCAAAAAGGACAACATACCCCAAACAGAATAAATCTGAATAGACCTACACTGAGACACTTACTACTCAGAATAACAAATATCAGAGATAAAGAGAGGATTCTGAAAGCAGCAAGAGAAAAGCAAAGCATCACATACAAGGGAAACTCAATAAGATTAAGTGTCGACCTCTCATCAGAAAACATGGAAGCAAGAAGAAAGTGGTATGATGTATTTAAGGTACTGAAAGAGAAAAACTGCCAGCCAAGAATTCTATATCGGCAAAGCTGCCTTCAAAAATGAGGGTGAGTACAAAGTCTTCACAGACAAACAAAAACTGATAGAATATGTTACCAAAAGACCAGTTTTACTAGAGATACTAAAAGGGGTATTGCATCCTGAAAGAAAGAAAAAAAGAAGAGCAAGAGATTTGGAGAAGACTTTAGAAATGAAGATTATTAAGAAGGGTAAACTAAGGATAAGAAGACAGACAATAGAACCATATGACAACAGAGAGCCGAAGGACAAAATGGATGAAGTAAGTAATGCCTTTACACTAATAACTTTGAATGTTAATGGATTGAACTCCCCAATCAAAAAACATAAACTGATAGGATGGATTGAAAAAACATGGTATTTCACATTAGCACCCCTTTTGGCTGACTAATACATCATGGAACAACTAATCAGGGATGTCCAAACAAATATCATGAACCAACTTAATGAAGTGAAAGACAAGATAAAGAATGTTTAGAAGACACTGGGGAAACATATTGAAGGAATTGTAAACGTACATAAAAAGATAACAGATATGATAGTGATGAATGGCACAATGCAAGAAATCAAAAATTCACTGGAAGCTAATAACAGCAGGTTTGAAAAGGCAGAGGAAAGAATTAGTGATGTTGAAGACAGTATATCTGAAATCAAATAGATAGTAAAAAAGAATAAATTCAGTAGAGACTTAGGGATTTGAATGACAACATGAAATGCACAAATATATGCATTATAAGCATCCCAGAGGGAGAGGACAAGGGAAAAGGGGCAGAAGACGTTTTGGAGGAAATAATGGCTGAAAATTTCCCAACTCTTTTGAGGGACATAGATGTACATGTCCAGGAAGTGCAGCACACCCCAAACACTAAACATCCTAACAGGCCTACCCCAAGACATATACTTGTCAAATTGTCCAATGCTCAAGACAAAGAGAGAATACTGAAAGCAGCAAGAGAAAAGAGATCCATCACATAAAAGGGAAGCTCAATAAGATTAAGTGCTGATTTCTCATCTGAAACCATGGAGACAAGAAAGCAGTGGTATTACATACTAAAGGTATTAAAAGAAAAAACTTCCAGTCAAGAATTCTCTATCCAGCAAAACTGGCATTCAAAAATGAGGGAGAGTTCAAAATATTCACAGATAAACAGAAATTAAAAGAGTTTGTCAACAAGAAACCTGCCCTTCAAGAAATACTAAAGGGAGTTCTGCAGGTTGAAAGGAAAAAACAGGAGAGTGAGGGTTGGAAGAGAGTGTAGGAAAGAAGATTTATTGGTAATAATAACTAAAAAGATAAAAGAGAAATAAAAAAACATATGACACACATAAACCAAAGAAAATATGGCTAAGAAAAGTAATAGAATTGAAAGCAGCGGCACAAACAGATATATGCACACCAATGTTCATAGCAGCATTATTCACTACTGTCTAAAGTTGGAAGCAACCCAAATGTCTATCAACAGATGAATGGATAAGCAAATTTTGGTATATACATACAATGGAATATTACTCAGCTGTAAGAAGGAATGCAGTATTAACACACAGGATAACATGGATGAACCTTGAAGACATTATGTTGAATGAAGTAAGCCTGGCACTGAAGGACAAATATTACATGACCTCACTGATATCAAATAAGCAATTTGAGCAGATTCACAGAGCTAGAGTCTGGAAGACAGGTCACAGGAGACAGAAAGGGAGTACAGGGCTGTGAGCCAATGCCTATATTGGCAAAACCTATGATAAGGTGGGAGGGTGTAGTTGTGCAGTGGATGGGCATGACAGTGGTGCAGTGATCCTAGTGGGTTTTGCAGTGCTGGTTTATGAGGGGGTATGGTAGAGGGTGTGGGTTATACTATAATGGAACTGGAGGGAGGGTCAGGGGAAGGAGTAGATGAACTTGGGATTTGCAGGTCTGTGGTTAAAACAACAACGTTGGGAATATTCTTTTGGCAAATATGGCAGGGGATGATTACTGGTGTAGGGTGTTGGATGGGGGGGGTGCATACAGGACAGGGTGCACTGGGGGCAGGCTTTATGGAATATGTAACTGTTCAACTTGTCATAGTGTATTGTATCAGTGGTTGGAGACCCACCCAATAAACAAGAAAATATTAAAATCCCATCCTGGGGAGTCATGCTATGTTCTCAAATAGAGGGGCAAGAGTCTCTTCAGAACATAGGCAGTGTCTAATTAAAGAAAACAGACCAATATGTCAACAATATGTCAAGCTCTCAATATTATCGCAAGTAACTATGAATCTTATTCTTCAAAAAGTGAAATTTAGTGGTTACCATAGGTCTCAAGGGGAGCAGGACGAGAAAATAGAATAGGTGGAACATAGGGCATTTTTAGGGCATTAAAGTTGTTCTGCATGATTGTGCAATGTGCAAAAACAGATACAGGCCATTTGAAATTTTGTCAAAATGTATAAAAGTGTATGGTCCAAAATATAAATCATAATGTGAAGCATTGACCATGATTAGTAGCAATGCTTCAATATTTGTACATCAATCATAACAATGTACCATAAGCATGAAAAAAATCTTATCAATAAGGGAGAGGGGAAAAGGGAATGGCGTTGGGTATATGGGAATCCCTTCCATTCTCTATAAGATTTTCTGTAGCCTAAAGCTTCTTTGAAGATAAAATGAAAAAAAACAAAAAAACAAAAAAACACTGGGGGAATATATGGAAGAAAATGCCACTGTACGTACAAGACAACAGATCTTAAAGTGATGAAAGACATATCTGAAACAGTCTTTTTATTATTTAAAATTTTTAAAGTTTTAAATATTTTATTTGTTATTTTTAAAACTATCATTATTATTTCATTTTCTTATTATTTTTATTTAGTTATTTTCTTGGCTTCATGGTTGGAGAGGTTTGGATCACAGAAAGGTCTCAACGGTGGCAGGGGAGGAACATTGGTGTGAGATGTTGGGGGGATACATGGGAGGGGGTTCATCTGGGGCATGTCTCTAAGACATATGAATGTGTTCAAGTGTTCATGGAGCATTATCCCAGTGGGTGGAGTTCCCCACAATAACTGAAAGAATATCGAATTCCCATCCTGTGGAGCTCTGCTGCATTCTCTAATGGGACAACAAGAATCTCCCAAGGACAGGGGCAGTGCCTAGTGAAGGTGGATGGTCCACTGCTCCGGGCCCTTGATGTTGATGATTGTACTTGTGAACCTTTTCTTTTGAAATTGAAACTTAGCTTAGTATTATAGGGTGCCTAAGGGTTACCTCCTGAGGGCCTCCTTGTTGCTCAAATGTGGCCCCTCTCTAAGCCAAACTCAGCATATAAAAGCCTTACCTTACCCCTGTCATGGGACATGACTCCCAGTGATGAGCCTCTCTGGCACCAGGGGATTACTACCAAGCAATAGCTAGCAATGCATCTGGAAAAAGACCTTGACCAAAAAGGGAAATGGCAAATACAAATGAGTTTTTATAGTTAAGAGATTTCAAAGTGAGTTGGGGGAGAGGTTTTGCTTATGCACAGCTCATCAGTAACTCATTGACTACCACAGTAAATAGTGCCTCAGATAGCAAGTTTCCTGAGGGCTCTAGGGACATCCAGACACTATAGATAGGGCAGACAGCTTAGGAGTTTGGCACCCTGCCAGTGGGCCTTACCTTGGAATTTATTCTTCTCCATGTGCCAGAGTTGGACTCATTTGTGGTTTCCCTACACATGGTTCTTCTTCCCCTTCTATTTGAACCTATAGTCAGTACTATACTTGATAGGTGTTTGTCCAAGAGACTTCAATATTTGGTCTGTCCATGTGCCAGTTGGGCCTTGAATCTCAGCAGAGGTGCAACAACTACTCTCCAGTTCATTGGACTCACCCAGGACATTAAAAAGGTGATGATGATGGACAATGACCATCCCAAGGATCTGCAACTGCAAGCAAGAGAGTTCCATCCATCTGTCAATTGGGCTCTAATCCCCCTCTCTATAGAGGCAGAGTGGGCATCATCATCCCCAAATCCTCAAGATTGGGGAGTGAATAATGGACTAAAGTAGACTTATATTATTCTACTATAGACTTATTGTGATTCTAGCAATGGAAGAACTTAATCATTGACGTGGAGGCAGTGGCCACTGGAGATTCTGAGGGGAAGGAGGGGGAAAAATACGTGTAATATGGGGTCATTTTCAGGACATTGGAATTGTCCTGATGGATGCAGTCCATTATATATTTTGTCATAACTTACAAAGTTGCACTGGTCAGAGTGTAAATATAATCCATGTTTAGTGGCAGTGCTTCATCCGTTGTGTTCATCAATTGCTTCACCAATGTGTTCATCAGTTGTAACAATGTACTACACTAATGAAGGATGCTGTTGATGTGGAAAAGTGTGGGAGGGGGAGGGAGTGGGGCATATGGGAATCCCCTATATCTTTTATGTAACATTTATGTACTCTAAAGTTTCTTTTAAAAAAAATTAAATAAAAAATAATTTTAAAAATAACTAGTGGGAAGCGGATGTGGCTCAAGCAATTGAGCTCCCGCCTACCACATGGGAGGTCCTGGGTTTGCTTCCTGGTGCCTCCTAAAGAGAAGATGAGCAGACAGAGCACACAACAAATGGACACAAAGCAGACAGTGTGTGCAAACTACAGGGGTGGGGGGAGGGGAAATAAATAAAATAAAACTTAAAAAAAAAAAACTAGTTAGGGACCCAATATTGCATTAACTCACTGGTTAACCTGAATAACAGCTTTCAGTTCATATTTTAGTTCTCAGTTAAACTTCACTTCCTCCCTAAAGATCTTTTTGAACTCTCAGAAAAGGATATCACCTTTTGTTTTATATTTCCATACACCCCCTCATTTTCAAGTAAACTCAGAACTCCTGTAGATATTTGTTCAATGTCTGTCTAGTGCACAAGCTGTAAGCATCATGAGAACATAATCAGAACCATCTTGCTTATCGCTCCTCATTGCCTAACTTAATACCTGATACATGATAGGTGCTTCATTTTTATTTTGTTGCACAAGTATATGCATGGATGAATAAATCTGAGTTCACACAGGTAGTTAGTAATATGGTGGATGCAGAGCCTGGGTTCTATGACTCCTACTTTGAAAATACATCTATTCTCCTCTGCCGACTACTGATCTATGTTAGGTTATTGCTCAAAGCTCCTGATAAGAGATGTGAGAGGATCATTCCAAATAAGGAAAAACAAATACACAAGTTGTGTTTAGAAAAGAGTGACTAGTAACATTTTGCATATGAATAGAGAAGGTTTCAATATGATTTGTATATCTAACTTAGGATAATGCACCGTTTCAGAAGGCCATGTCAATAATTGTAGTAGCTAGGACACAGTAATAGGTCCTGAACACAGTATTGAGTCCCCAACTAGTTCTTTTTGATTCTTTGAGAAGGATGGTACCATAAAGGAAATTCTACATTATCGTCAAATTCGTGAGTTAATTCACAAAGCACTTCCCTTTCTCCTTGGTTGGATGTGTTAGCCATACCACAGAATGAATGTACAGACCTCACTCTGAACTCTGGCTACATTCTACCTCAGTCCCTTTAATGATTCCAATAACACTCTATTCTGTGCAGTCTTTATTTGCCTACATGCCTGATCTCCTTCCAAGGCTGAGAACTTCTCAAAGGCAGGGTCTGTTTTTTATTCTTCTTGACATCCTACCAACATTCAGCAAATTGTCTAGCATAAAGTAGGTGGTAGGTAAGATTTTATGACTGGAAGTGCAATCCTATGAGTGGGCATAATGAAAATATAGGTGAATGAGGTTGTGAGGAGTTGTCCATCCTCTTTGTGACCATCTTAAAGATTCTTTTAACGCATAGCAGAAGCCCCAATCCAATGGGAAATGCAAACTGTTGGTTAACTACAAATTTTATTAGAGCTGTGAATAATGTAAATTCTAAAATACATACTTTTCTTAAAAATGTTTTCCTTAGAATATATATGCTTTTTTTAGGGAGGGTTTGATGAATGAAGTTTCATGCCATCTATCAAGCATATAACATATTCATAATATACCATCTATATTTACAATTTTGTTTAAAATTAGAACTAGAACTCAGGCACTTTCAATATGGGGACTATATATTGTTCTAGGTTTTTATTATTATTTTATGAAAACTATAAAGAAAATAATTGGTTAGAACATAATAACGCAAGATGTTAGAGATTAGCCTCGTAGTCATACATTCGTAGTCATATGTTCTCAGCGTGTCATACCACCCCTCAGTATGTTTTACAGTGGAACGTGGATATCAATTGATATGTTAAGTCACATAAACCCAGTATTCTCAATCCTATTTCAGATAACTAGAATTTTTATTCTTCAAACAAGCATTTTATTACCAAACAACATTTTCATGAAATCACTTTGAATCATGCAAATCATTGCAATACATAGTGTAAACTGTTATTTAAAAAAATAAAACCACCTCATCACCATATTAAACCTATTACTTTGAAACATGGTTTTTGAATGAACACAAAGGTGTCATTTAATCCTCAATTTAGTGTTGCGCATGACATTTTGAAGAACAGAATGTTTAAACCTAATCTTTTCATCTAGTAAAAAATATTTTAGGTCTTAAAGAAATACATTTAAAAATATCTCTTTTGAAAGACAGAACATTAAAATAAATTAATAAATAAAATAAATATGCAAACATATAAAAAAGTTGTATAAATTAAAAATTGAGAGGAAATTCACATTTTCATAAAGAAAAAGAAACTAAGTTACTGACTGCCTGGGTATGGAGTGGGAAAAGGATACTGCAAATGGGCAGCACAAAGGATCATTCTGGATGATGAAAATATTCTAAAACTGGATTGTGTTGAAGGTTGCACAACTATCAATTTACAAAAAAATTCACTGCCACACTTAAGCTGGTGACCCTTATGATATGAAAATTATATAGCAGTAAAATTGTTTTAAAACATAAAGGTGCTATTAGTGAGGTATTTGGAGGAGAGGTTAATTGTTGTGTTGATCCATGGCCCCAGAGAATTCACTGGCTCTTGACAGAAAACTAAAGATATGCTGGGCTTCCTGCAATTCCCTCTAATTCATGGAAGCCTGTAACCAAGGAGCCTATCTACAGCTTTTTACCAAGACCAGTCCCAAAACAAAGAAAAGGCAGTTTTAATTTCATCCACAGAAATGAATGTGTATTGATTTGGGTTAAGAAAAAAAGGATTCTGTTCCAACTGTGTGTCACTTCTCAAATACCTCTGTGATAATGATGTTCTAACTGAGCAGATAGACGAAGGAGGAACAATGGACAAAGAAGCCTAGTCATAAAAGCTTATGTGAGGAGACCGTCTATGGCAGATTGATAGTATTGATGAATTCCAAAAAGAATATTGATTATGTTTGCAAACTGCTCTGTTCCTCTGGGCATGATGCCCTTTGATTGTATTAAATTCAGAGGTTTCACTTTTACTTGATTAAGTTAAGATTAGGGCTTTGATTCAGCCGTGTCAGTAGGATGTTGAGTCCTCGTCCCCTTGGTGGGTGGACACTCACACAGAAAACTACACGGCAGAGGAGAGAGCTGAGTTTTGACGCTGGAGCCCCAGGGAGAGAGCTGAGCCATTCCCCTGATAGTTTACAGCTAGCCTTGTAGAGAGAGCAGAGCAGCTGAGCCCAGAAAGAGACGAGGCCTGGGAAGAGAGACGAAACTTATGTCAGCCTACAGCTGAGATAGGAAGGAGCTGGGACCATGGAGCCTTAAGAGGAAGAGGAAGGCTGAACCCTTGCAGAGACCAGCAGCCATCTTGCTGCAACACATGGCAACAGATTTTGGTGAGAGAAATAACTTGTTCTTTATGCCCTTGTGACAGTAAGCTTCTATGCCAAAATAAATACCCTTTATAAAAGCCAACAGATTTCTGGTACTTTGCATCAGCACACCTTTGGCTGACTAATACATCATCATAACCTTTTTTTAAAAGAAGGCACTGGTGATTGAACCCACGACATGGGAAGCAAGTGCTCAGTCACAGAGGTACACCTGCTCCTTGACCACCATAACTTTCAGTACATGAAAAGTCAGTGCATTTCTTTTTTGAGGATTTGTTTGTTTTGTTTTTGGCACTGGAAAATCTTTTTTTAAAGATTTATTTATTTGTCCCCACCCCCTTGTTGTTTTCCACTTGCTGAGTCTGACCGTCTTCCTTGTATCTTTAGGAGGCACCGGGAGCTGAACCCAGGACCTCTGATGTGGGAGGGAGGTGCCTAATCACTTGAGCCACCTCCGCTCCCTTGGCACTGGAAAATCTTGATCCAAATTTCATATTCCTTTTACCATACAATTTTGGCTTTCTGTGCTTCTCATTTAAGTATGGGGTATTTTATATATTACCAGGGACAGGGAACACAGATATTTACCTCTAGTGATTAAGTGAGAAGAAAGAAAAATAGAAGAGAGAGAGAGAGA
>JAQZBX010050940.1:0-19517 GCA_029593785.1 Cabassous unicinctus | reverse complement strand
CTTGCCCAGCTTCTCAGCCCCTAGCTTGCAGGGATTGGGGGGAGAATCAAACCCAAGATGAAGTGGGAAGAAAACAGCTAGCCCAGTAAAGGGCCAAGTCCTCTGGAATAGGGCATAATACTAGTCCCCTTTCCCAGATGGGTAAACTGAGGCCCAGAAGGGAGAAAACCCTTTTGCCCCGGTCTCAGCAGAAGGCAGATTCCCTTTCAACCTGCAGAACTCCCTTCAGTATTTCTTAATGGGTGGGATATTTGTTGACAATCTCTCTAAATTCCTTTTTATCTGTGAATATTTTGAACTCTCTCATTTTTGAATAGCAGCTTTGTAGATACAGAATTCTTTATTTGGTAGTTTTTCTTTTAGCACCTGTAGTATTTCATACTACGGCCTTCTCTCATCCATGGTCTTAGATGAGAAATCAGTGCTTAATCTTATTGAGCTTCCCTTGTATGTGATGGGTCTCTTTTCTCTTGCTCCTTTCAGTATTCTCTCTTTGTTTTGCACACTGGGCAATTTGATAAATATATGTCTTGTGGTATGTCTCTTGGTAATTATCCTGTTTGGAGTATGATATGCATCCTGCACATGTACAACCATGTCCCTCAAAAGACTTTGGAAATTTCCAGCCATTATTGCTTCCAACACTCCTTCTGCCCACTTTCACCTCTGTTCTCTCACTCTGGGATGCCTAGAATCCATAAGTATGTACATCGTGCATTGTAAGTCAATTCCCCAGAAACTTGCTAATTTTTCTGTTTTTATCTATCTATTCTACTATCTGTCAGTTTTCAGAAGTACTATCTTCCATGTCACAAATTATTTCCTATGCCTGTTGAAATCTGCTATTATTTGTATCCAGCATATTTTTTATTTCTGGCATTGTGCCTTTCATCACCATCAGATCCATTTTTTATATTCCCCAATGTCTTCTTAATATCCTTTATCTCTTCCTTCACTTTATCAAGGTGATATTTGTTTGGATATCATTAATTAGTTGTTCCACATTCTGCATCACCTCCTGTTTTTTAGTTTATTCATTAGACTGGGCCATGTCTTATCATTTTTCAGTATGGCTTGTAATTTTTTGTTGGTGTCTAGGCATCTGTTTATTTTGATGTGCTTATTCAAATGGTTAGTATCTCTTTCTACTCTAGGATTTTATTTTGTTTTGTTTTTTATTAAGGTTCCTTTTTCACACTTGGTTCCCCTTATTTGATATGCTTGTACATGTCTGTGTTACCTTGAAAAAATATTAAGACCATTGAAAAGGAGAGAAGAATATAAATGAATAATAGTAATAAATTTTAAAAGATAGAAAAGAAACCATAAAAGAACCAGGAAAATAAATAAGTAATAAGAGTTAAAAAATACAAAGGAATAAGAATAAAAATGAAATGAGAAACAAATAAAATAAAAGCCCAGAAAGATGAGAGGAAAGAAAAAAAGAAAAAAATGATGACCAAACAAGAAAATGTGGAATGAAAGAAAAGCAATGAAAGAGGGGAAAATGAAAGAAAGAAAAGAAATAAAGAAACTAGGGAAACAAACTAAGAGAAAGATAAAAGGGAAAGAAAGAAAGAGAGAAAAAACAACAACCAACCAATCAACAAATAAAAAAAATACAACCCAGGACAAACAGGCTTCCCTCTTAGATCTTTATAAGCCATCTCAGGCTGCTGGTGCTCATCAATCAATCACCCTGCAGCCTGTCCTCCAAAGGTAAGGTACCCAGTTCTAGCAAATGTAATAAAGAATTTAAAAACATAAAAAAGTTAAAAATATGAAAGAGATAAAAAACATAAAACAAAAAAATCTCAGTCTATAATTTCCTGTCACAAGGTGCCAGTTGGTCAACTAATTTGTTGGATAACTCTGGATCCCTTCTCTCAGGTGGTACAGGGAACTGAACCAGGGATCTAGTATATGTGAGGCAGGGATTCCTACACTGAGTTCCACCTATTCCAGGTTAAGTGGGCTTCTAAAATCTTATCTGGCTCTCCCCACACCCTTTCCCTCAAGGGAATGAGGCTGCTAACAGATTGCTGGTGTGGGGACCTCAGTCCCCCTTAAGTCCTCAGCAAGTAGACACATGAGTGACCTAGGCATAAAGGTTAACAACCCTCCCTAGAAGGTAGGGAATGCATAGATGGTATCATAAACTATAATCTCCCCAAAGAAGTAAATGTCCTTGGTAAATGTCCTTCATATTAGCAGAGTGAAAATATCACTACACCCCATGTGTATGCTTCACATGACCCTATGGAATGTCCTTATGGAACATTCCATACCTTATGGAATGTCCTTGTTTTGAGAACCCTTATATCACCCCTCATTTTCCCAGTATCTTTGCAGAGTGTTATCTTCATTTTCTGAACTGCCACCTTCGGAGATTTTCTCCTGTCCATAAGTCCCAATAAAACTTATACCAGGTGTGCTCTTTGGGCTTGTGGCCTCACCACCACCATTTCAGGAGCTGGGTTGTCATAATTGGTGAGCCATGAGCCAGGAGACTGAAGGACCACTGGCAGTAGCATGTATGAGCTCAGGGAAAGGAGAATCCACGGGGGATATCCCAGGTTCATTTGTAATATCCATATGGATGTTTTCTGGGGTCATAATTCAAAGTACCACAGTGTTATTACTGTATAATCAAGTTTGTATTTCCTTTAGTGTGTGGTCATTGGGGATTTCTGCTCAGTTATCTCACTAGCCAGCTAATGATTAGTCAGAGAGTTTCTTAAGTGCTTTGTGGCAGTAAATCTTTTATGACTTGTTGAGTAACTCTATGTTTGTGTGTTGGGGCATGTTTTCTATACTCAGGCAGTTTACCATTCTGCCTAAATGTTCTCCCTCTGCTTGTGCAGAATGTCTAGGTCTGCCAGGGATGAGGGATAAGGCCTTTCTCAGGTTTTTCCTGGGCAGGTCCATATCCCTGTACATGCACAGGCCTTGTAGATCTCAAGGGATATGCTATAACTTTTCAGAATTCCTAAGGACTTTTAATTCTTCAGATCAACCTCTGAAATTTGGGGCCAGGATCTTGTTTTCACTATTGGGTATTGCAGAAGCAGTCAGCTGTGATGTTTAAAATCACTTTTTTGGCTCTTTTTTTTCAAAGCCAAAATTCCTAAAAATAAGACTGTTTGCACAAAGTGAGCTCTGAGTCAGGTAAAATTATAACAACACCTTGTGAATGGACTTTTCCATGGAGTTGCCAGACAGGTCAAATAGTATTAATGGTTGGGGGTGAAACATCTTTAGGAGTTCCTAACCCAGTTTATAGTTTACAATTGTTTGCAAGTTGGCTGCTTTACACAGCTTCCTTTGTTACCAACCACTAAGCTGTTGCTTTTCAAGGCTACTGCACACCTGCAGAGAGAGGGATGCATCAAGTTACAGTGCCATATACCTTGTCCTTCTCCACAAGATTCAACAGTTTTTTACGGGGTAAATACTCCTTAGTTTTGAAAAAATCTTTGATTAGTTTCCAGAGATCTGTAAAAGTGGAATTTAACAATTTTTTCACTGTTTGTTTTGCTTTATTGGAGGGATGGATTCACAGAGGTATTTATGCCAACATTACAAAAGTTCCTCATATTTCTATTTTCCTGCAACAAAAATTGGGATCACATGATAAGATAATAAGTGAATATCACACAGATCTATATATTTTGTTCCTATGGACAGGAAGAGTAATCATGAAAAAAAAATGTCTTAGTATTTGTATTATTGGGATATATTATTTTCTGTAAGTTTATGAGGTGATACAATTTTAACAAGATACTTTGCCTTTATCCATGGCAGAATGTTAAAATGTTGCCATTGGATATGAGATAAAGCAAACATGGCCTCTAATATGTGGGCCACCATTGATATCTAGGCAAGTATTTTAGAGTGCTATCCTGTGAGAGTTACATTCCAGACCTAATAATTCTGTTTTCCTGGCATTGATGGTTAAACATCTGCATTTTAACAAGCTCTTCCAATTGAATCTAACCTATGTGACCTATGAAAAACAAGTTTCAGAACATATTCCCCTCCATACTCATTTCAGTTCTCTATGAGATTCAATCAGAAGGACTTTGTTGCAGGATGAAGGGTATTGATGTGGGTGGAGCACTTAGGTGTGCAGAAGAGTAATAGAAAAGGCCAACGAGTGGTGGCAATTGAAGAGAAAGATATGAACATATGAGAAATGTATTAATATGTGAGATAAAT
Organism: Cabassous unicinctus; assembly: GCA_029593785.1. Lineage (NCBI taxonomy): Eukaryota > Metazoa > Chordata > Mammalia > Cingulata > Chlamyphoridae > Cabassous > Cabassous unicinctus. Next base: position 15,299 of record JAQZBX010050940.1, on the reverse strand, counting down.
AAAGTAAATAAATAAATATTAAAAAATAAATATATGAGCACATTTCGTTACATCATTGCACTAAGGAAAATGTTACTTTTTTAAATACTCCCTTTGAGAATCTATGCAATGAAAATGCAGAAATTAATGATTATATAAGTAACAGCTTGTAAAACCTCAAAATCCCATGGTCAATATTCATCATATCATACTTTAGAACAAAGCCAGAGGCAATAATTTTTATTAAGTGGCTAAAGTAGCCCAAGGACTCTTTTGATGAAAGGGTTCAGAAATGGTACATTATATATGCATAATATTCACAACAGCATTAATTTTTGTAAAAAAAGTAAAGTGAATCTTAAGGTGGTACATATCAATTTCCAGGAGAGCAGTAAATTATTTAAAAGTTTAGCACAATTGACTGTATTTCTGCTTTTTGATGTTGCACATTCTTTTTGACATCCATTCTATGTTTCCTATACATCTATGAAATACTTCATGTATCCTACTCTTGAGATGAAATAGTCTCATATCAATGAAAGTATTTTGCATTTGATTTTTAAAATATATATATTTTTATTTTTAAAGAAGCTTTAGATTACAGAAATGTTACATCAAAAATACATAGGAGATTCCCATATACCCCAACCACTCCCCTTCCCATGCTTTCCACCAATAACAACAACATCTTCATTAGTGTGGTACATTTGTTACAATTGATGATCATATCAATTACTAACTATGGACTATAGTTTACATTATAGCTTGCACTTTGCCCCACACAATTTTGTTTTGAAAAAAATGTGTAATGGCCTCTATCTGTCATTGCAGTGTCATACAGGACAATTCCAACATCCCCAAAATACCCCCATGTTGCACCTATTCTTCCCTCTCCCTCCCCTCAGAAACTCTGGAAGCCACTGCCTTTATATCAATGTTACAAGTTCTTCCATTGCTAGAATAACCATAAGTCTACTTTAGTCCATAGTTGCATTCCCCCTTATGTTTGTTTATTCTTCAATCTTGAGGATTTGAGGATGTTGATGCCCTCCCTGTCTCCAATTGAGAGAGGGCTTAGATCCCATGAGGCAGATGGATTGAACTGTATCACTTGCAGTTGCAGAAAACCTCTGCTTCCTGGGATGAGAGCTGTCCATCATTACCCTTTTGTTAGTTCTCCTGGGTGAATCCAATGAACTGGTGAGTAGGTGTTGCAACTCTGCTGCAATTCAGGGCTCAACCAGCATATGAAAAGACTGAAGACTTAAGTCTCTGGGACATATATTTATAAAGTATAGTGTTAATTATAGGTTCAAATAAAAGGGGCAGTAGAGTCAAGTGTAAGGAAATTATAAAATGAGTCTAACTCTTTTACATTGGGAGCATATATTCCAAAGTAAGGCACATCGACAGGGTGATGAATTCTTGAGATTTTCTGGCCTGCCTATAGTGTCTAGATGTCTCTAGAACCCTCAGGACCCCCACTGTTTAAGGCACTTTTCCAGACACCAATCACCTTAGGTACTATATTCTTGATGTAATATTTTTTGTCTTTGTTCTCTAAACTACATGGACTCTAAATTAACACATTGTTATTATTGTATTTGATAAGTTAGAAGTCCATGAGATTATGACTTCAGTTAACCTTATCCCTTGCCTTATCTTTTTACTGGTTACAGGATGCGTGACTTATCCTAATGTGATAATAATTTTGTGCGTGTTCCTTGACATTTAGCAAAGTAAATCCAAAATCCTTTTTATATATTAATAGTGAACCATTTGTATACTTTTCTTTTCAGCCCTAATGCAGCATTTTATCTCTAAATTATATCATCCTATAATTTTTAGTTTATTACTTGGATTTATGTGGTTCTTCAGTCTTGATTCCTTCATTACTTCCAACTTGCTTGCTTACTTTCCAAGCTTTGTGATGTTCACTTATTTTGTAAATAATACTCTATTTAACTTCACGCAAACACTGATGAAGATACTGACCCTAACAAAGCTTGGTTGCACATAGTTCAAAATCACCTCATTAATTTTGATAAGTTAATTGTGTAAAAGCCACTGAGCAAAGGCAAAATATTGACTGATACCTGTATATATTCTGGACAAAAAGTGATATCAAAACACAAGTTTAAAAAATGATGGAGAAATTAGAAAAAGAGAAAGTATGAAAATAGTCAAAAATAATATTTCATTTCATAAGAATTAATAAATTTTTAATCCTCACATTTTCTTGCTTATTATTCAATGCATTTATATTTTCCTAAGGAAAAAAAAGATATGAAAACACATGCTCTATAATAATTAGCAGTTTCTTATTTCTTTTAAAAATAAATTTATTTTACATTAAAGAAAATAGGCAAAAACATTTGGAACACTTTTCATATAAATGCATTGAATAATAAGCAAGAAAATGTGAGGATTAAAAATAGTTTATTACAAGTGATGATGAGTAAGAGAAATCCATAAACATTTCCATAAAAACACATACATTTGGTGAATTAAAATGGAACCAACATCACTAATTGGTAACAGCTTCCAAAGTTGTTAATAGTTCGACATTGTAAATGAGATTAATTAGACCTAGGAGAGTTGAATTAGATAGTAGAAAACATGCCTAATGTATGACATGCCTAAAACCTCAAATCTCAGAATAACTGAATTTCATTTACAAAAGTTTATTTCTATCTCTGTTTTACACTGGAAATGATATATTATTATTTAATGATACACCATTTTGGTCATATATATGATTCTATTAAAACATGCAATGTAAGTGAGCCTTTTATATTTATATCTATATTATTAATGTTTTGAAATAATATAGAGAGTAATTTCAATTGTTCTTTATTGGCAATTGATAGGATTCTTCTATGAGGAGGAAAACCATGAGCATAAAAATATGCATCAGATCCATCCCTTGAACATGGATCTAACTCCTTTGGAACCTTATAAAAATTGAATTCCTTGCAGCAGTTGAATATGTGTTTCTGTGGTTCTCTGCATATGTGCAGCTGGCTCTGTGTGGGTGTGAGAAATATTCTGTGGGTGAGAATGTAGGGAAAGAAATGGGTAGTTTTGAGAAGAAGGGAATGGAATGGAAGGGGAGTTGTAAATGGTATATTCTAAACAGGCAGCAATTTTCCTGGTAGCCAATTTTTGTACATACGCAAATTTAATCTTTAAAGAATGTATATGTACATTGTTGGGGAAAGGGAAATAAAGGGTGAGGACTTTAAGTTATAATAAAATTATAGTCCTGACATTTCATTTAACCATCCTCCTCCAGAAGATGTATCAATAAATTAAAAAGGAAAATTATAGGGAGTGTGTGTATATCTGTGATTAGAATGCCTGCTTCCCATGTACAAGAACCTGGGTTTGATGCCCAGTACACCCCCAGAAAAAGAATTTAAAAAGGGAAATACAACATTAAAGTAAAGCATTCCTGATATATGTGACATATGGCATCATCTTACTAATCCTACAAAAGGTGAAAAGCAAAACATAAGGAAAAAGTGAGTGGTTTGTCTAAAATCTTCTATGATTAATTTCATGTGACATAGCAACTTCGGTTTCCAAACATTTAATACTCATTTCAACAGCGAAGATTTTGTAACAAATAACCCCTAATTTATGAAGGGCCCGGGAAAATGTAGAATAATTATAAGATGACAGTCCCTTGGTCATCTATTAGTGTGGTAATCTGTCTTAAACTAACTGGATACAGATACTTGAAGATTAACAGAATGTGTTTAAGTTGACAATATCGCAATGTACCTGTATGCTTGAACCAGACTTTGAAAGTTAATTTAAGATGCTATTTAATTCATAAAATTGCTAAACAATCACAGAAATGAAGGGATTCTTTTCCTGGTAATTACATTCCACAGAGCTTTCTTTACTTCCTTATTCCTGAGGCTATAAATCATAGGATTCAACATGGGGATCACCACGGTGTACAACACAGAAGCCACTTTGTCCTGATTCAGGGAATAGCTGGAACTAGGTCTCAGATATGTATAGATGCAGGTAGAATAGAAGAGAATTATAGCTATCAGGTGGGAGGCACAAGTTGACAATGCTTTACGTCTCCCCTCCCCTGAATGCATATGAAAGATGTAGAAAAGAACGTAGGAGTAGGAGGTGAGAATGATCAGTAGGGTCCAGGCCATATTCACACCAGCAAAAGTGGAGAAGATGCTTTCATTCATGCTGGTGTCAGAACAAGAGAGCTTAAAAAGTGGGAGGCTGTCACAGAAGAAGTGGTGGATAACATTGGAACCACAGAATGGCAAACTGCTTACATAACTGGTGTTAACCATGGAGTTCAGCAATCCTGCTGCAAAGGCCCCAGCTGCCATCTTAAGGCATACCCTCCTGGACATGACTAAGGAGTAAAGTAGTGGGTTACATATGGCCACATAATGGTCATAAGCCATTAACCCAAAGAGAATGCATTCAGTTGTTACTAAGGCAATGAAGAAGTACAACTGCAGGAAGCAGAAGCAAAGAAAATGGTTTTTTTCTCAGATAATAAATCTACCAACATCTTTGGGGTGATGGTGGATGAATAACAAACATCCACAAAGGACAAGTTAGCTAAGAAGAAATACATGGGTGTGTGAAGTCTGGAGTCAATTCTGATTATGAGAATCATCCCAATATTCCCCAGAACTGTAAGTGTGTAAATCAGAAAAAATAGCAAAAAGAGGATAATCTGTTGCTCCATGGATTCTGCCAAACCCAACAGGGTGAACTCACTCAGTGAAGTATAATTTTTTCTGGCCATTTTTTACAAACATATTTAATTGAAACTTTGTCTAAAGTGCAAATATTTCCTTCTCCAAATCTTTAGAGGTATAAGTAAAATTGTTAATAAGGATAAAAACAACTGGGTTATAAACTACCTAATTTAACATAGCATAGTAAATTGAGTGACAGAGATAAGATAAAATTCAGAGGACAAATAGACAATGCATTTGATTTCACAACATCTATACTGAAAATGGGTTATGGGCCTCTTGAATCACTGATCAGAGTTCACAGACTCTACTTCAGTTTCTCCAAATTTAATGTAAGTTTTTCTCTTTTTCTGTACTGCATTCTGTACCATTCTTTGAAAAAGTATGTGGATTCAACTCAAGAATATAATTATTTTCATTCATGAATATATTCACCTCCAAAATTTATACATTGTATCTGGAAAGGCTCCTGCAAAACCCAAGCAGCAAAGTTTATGACAGTTCTTAGGTAAGCAATATTTTGATGTTTATCTTTAAGAATTTTTTATAAGAATCAAAGAGTTCTAGTTATAAGGCTGGTATACTTACATATTAATGCCATGTATTAGAAGACTTGGTATCTTCTGTCCAAGCCAGTAAATAATAGCCCCAAATCTTTATACCTTTCTTCTCAGATAGTGTATTTCATCTTTGGTTTTCTTTCTTTTTTATCAGAAGTTCTCAGTTGGAGACTAAAAAATAAAAAGAAGTAAATTTCAGGTTCACTATCTGTAAAGTTGAATTACCTATTTGTAAAATATTGAGAGACTGTCTTGAGCAAATATATGTTGTAGCTCTTTGTTTTGTTGTTCTTCAAGAGAATTGGGTGTCTATGGGAATTAGACATAGGTACTAATTGTAGAGTCAATTCTCTAAAGGCACGGGCTCCAGTCTCAAAAGAAGAAATGACACTGAGCACATGAAAATATATTTCAAAGCTGATACAATCAGAATCTATGTGGGGCTTGAATCATACAACGTTTTCTTTTTGCTAAGTTAGTTTAAAGTCTTTCATTAAAGCTAGATTTAATCATTTTAATTGGTTATATATACTGTTTCTATTAATAATTTTAGCTTATTTGAAGAGAGCACATAACCCATTATCAAATTCTTATTCTTCTCCTTAGTCATTGTGTATGTGTGTGTGTCCCTCATTTTGTATGGTCAAATATCTTGATCATAAAAGTGTCCCCACAGAGCTTAAATATTGGAGGTATGTCACAAAAAAATTGGTTCAGCTCTTTAGGTCCACAGAAAGGTAGAGGGAATATTTGGTAGGTGAATCCTATGTGTACTGGGATTCCACTGATCCAGTAGCCTGCTACCAATTGGATACACAGTCTGTTGTTCATAATGAGAGGATAGAGTAATGGGTGGCAAATAGTCACATACCTGTCATAATCCATTGCAGTCTGAATGAAGCACTCAGGGGATCGTGGGAACATGGGCAATGGGGTAGACAGATAAAGCTTAGCTTTTAATAAAAAAAAAAACAGAAAAGTAGTCTAGGGCTAACTTGGTGACCTATTTTAGGATAGAGCAGTCCAGGACACTGCTTCACAACTAACAGGAGAGGAGGGGACAGAGTAGAGGAAGCCAAAACCTGTGAACTGTGAATTATTGATCCTCCCAGACACTGGAAAGGGCTCCCCTCCCCCATCCCTGAGATATCAGGGGAAGGTAACACTCCTGGCAATGGTATATTACTAAGAGGAGAACAGACTTCTTTCTCCCTGCTAGCACCTCAAGATATATAGAGAAGCTGAGGGTGGTGGTGCTCTGGGTCATTGAAGAAGGTGCTAGAAAGAAAAGGATGCTGGTGAAAAATTTTCAGTTTCTCCCACTTGTGGCAAGAAGAGACATTTATACCTCACCCTCAGGACAAACAGTCTGAATGAAGCCATTGGCTTCCTCTTCCAAAAGCAGTGTGCTGGCAACCTCCCATGGGAGGAGGAGGGGTCTGAGAGGGTGGAGAGTAGTCTCTTTGTGATTATTTTAGCCAGTTGAGACCTCTTTGGGTGCCAGAAGGGAACTTGACATGATAGGGATAGGGGAGGGAGACCTCCTCAGGCAGGCTGCCATGCCTATCAGCCTATGTAAAGAGAGAATTTATATCAGAAAGGAGGCAGAGATAATAGGGAGGGAATAGGGCCTGATAGGTTTCTGAAAAGCCTTGTTAAACTTTTCAGAAATTTTAAGAAGGCACATTACCTCATTGGAAGAGAAGGGAAAGGGGACAGCAGAAGTGTTGGAGGAAATAATGGGTGAAAACTTCCCAACCTCACTGAAGGAGATAGATGTACATATCCAAAAAGCACAGTGCACCCCAAACAGTATAAACCCCAACAGAACTACTACAAGATATATACTTGTCAAATTTTCCAATGCTCAAGACAAAAAGAGAATACTAAAAGCAGCAAGAGAAAAGAGAAACATCACATACAAGGGAAGCTCATTAAGACTAAGTGCTTATTTCTCATCTGAAACAATTGAGGCAAGAAGACAGTGGTATGACATAGTCAAGGTGCTAAAAGAAAATACTTCCAGCCAAGGATTTTCTATCCAGCAAAACTGGTATTCAAAAATGAGGGAAAGTTCAAAATATTCACATAAAAACAGAACCTAAGAGAGTATGTTAATAAGAAACCTGCACTTCAAGAAATACTAAAGGGAATTCTACAGGTTGAAATAAAAAAACAGGAAAGATGGAGTTGGAGGAGAGTGTTAGAACAGCTAGTTTAAAAACAACTAAAAAGACAAAAAGTAATAAAAACAATATATGACATACATAAACCCAAAGAAAATATAGCTAAGCTAAGTAATTCCATGACAGTAATAACATTGAATGTTAGTGGCCTAAACTCACCATGCAAGAGACACAAAATGGCAGAATGGATAAGGAAATATGACCCATCTATATGCTGTCTACAAGAAATCCACCTTAGACCCAGGGATTCAAGAAGGCTGACATTGAATGGTTGGAAAAAAAAAAAATTAGAAGCAAACAATAACCAAAAAGGGCCAGAGTAGCTGTACTAATATGGGACAAAATAGACTTTAATTGCAAAACTATTGTAAGAGACAAAGATGGACATTATATATTAATAAAAGGAGTAATCTTTCAAGAAGAAAGAACAATCATTAGCATTTATGCACCTATCCAGGTGACTCAAAATATATGAGGCAAACACTGGAAAAACTAGGTGGAGAAATAGATACCTCTACAATTATAGTGGGGGACTTTAATACACCATTATCACCATTAAACAGAACATCTTGAAAGAGAATAAATAAAGAAACAAAGGCTTTGAATAATATATTACAGGAGTTGGACCTAATAGGTACAGAACAATACACCCACATACAGTGAGATATTAATGAATTCAGAGAGATTGAAACTATACAAAGTAATTTCTCTAACCACAATGGAATGAAGCTGGAAACCAGTAAGTGCCAGAGAATGAGATTAGGGACAAAGATATGGAAGTTAAACCACATACTTTTAGAAAATCAGTGGCTCAGAGACGAAATCACAAAAGAAATCAGTCACTACCTTGAGACGAGTGAAAATGACAAGAAAACATATCAAAACCTATAGGATGCAGCAAAAGCAGTACTGAGAGAGAAATTCATAGCCATAAATGCATATATCAAAAAGGAAGAAAGAACTAAATTCAATGACTCAATTGCACACCTGGAGGAAATAGAAAAAGAACAAAAAAATAACCCCACAGGAAGTAGAAAGAAGGAAATAAAGATTAGAGCAGAACTAAATGAAATTGAAAATAAGAAAACAATAGAAGAAATAAACAATACCAAAAGCTGTTCTTTGAGAAGATCAATAAAATTAATAAATGCCTACCTAAGCTAACAAAGTAAAAAAGAGAGAAGATGTAAAAAATCAAAATAAGAAATGAGGAAGGGGATATCACCACAGACTCCACTGAAATAAAATGTCTCATAAGAGGGTACTTTGAAAAATTATATGCTAACAAAAAGGATAATTTAGAGGAAATGGACAAATTCCTAGAAACACACAAGCAGACTACATTGACAAAAGAAAAAATTGATTAGCTTAACAGACCAGTCATAAGTAGTGAGATAGAACCAGTCATCAGAAACATCCGAACTAATAAGAGCCCAGGATCAGACAGCTTCACAGGTGAATTCTACCAAACATATTGGAAAGAACTAACACCAATCCTTCTTAAACTCTTCCAAAATTACAAATGGAAGGAACATTGCCTAACTCATTCTATGAAGCCAATATCACCCTAAAACCAAAGCCAAACAAAGATGCCACAACAAAGGTAAACTATAGACCAATTTCCCTAATGAAGCTGGATGCTAAAATCCTCAACAAAATACTTGCTAATTGTATTCAACAGCACATCAAAGGAATTTTTTTCTTTTATAAGTGTTTATTAGGTCTTATCAGATTTATCAGATTTTATCAGATTTTTATAAAAATCTTATAAACCTTTCGATTATTTTTAAATTTTTTTAAAAATTTTTATTATGGGTAAAAATCAAATTTTTCACAATATAAACCCATATTTGTAAAATGATATATAAATATATATGCATATATGTGCATTTGCTTACATAAATGTTATTTTTTATATATTTTTAAAGATGCTTAGAGTACATAAATGTTACGCAAAAATTACAGGGATTCCCATGTTCCCCACCTCCCACACTTCCCATAACATCCCACATAAACATCCTTCATTAGTGTGGCACATCACCTGCAAACAATACACACATCCTGGGGCTTTGCCACTAAGCATAGACCACAGTTCACATCGTAGACCACACTCTCTCCTACGCATTTCTGCATGGTATATGCTGATGTAAAATGGCCTATATCCGTCACCACAACGTCACTCAGGACAAACCCCAAGTCCTGAAAAAGCCCCTGTATTACAGCTGCGCTCCACCTCCCTGCCCCAAAAGAATCTGGTGGCCACTGGCTCCACATCACTGTTATAATTTTTTCCATTGCTTGAATCACAATATTTCTACAACAGAACACCATTAAGTCCACTCTAGTCCATAGCTCTCCCCAAATTCTAAGGGTACTGGAATGGTGATGTCCACTCTGCCTCCAAGTGACAGTGGGCTTATATCCCATGGATACGGTGGATGGGATTATCCTGCCTGCAGCTGCATGCTTTCTCCATTCCCTGGGATGGCCATTGTCCATCATTGTCTCCTCTCCAGGTGACTTGGGTGAGTCCATTGAGCTGTAGAATAGGAGATGCAGCTCCACCAAGATTCCAGGCAGAGCTGGCACATGGGCAGGCCAAATGCTCCAGTCTCTGGAAGTGCACCTACAAACTCCAGCACCACATATAGGTTTGAATAGAAGGGAATGATGGACGATGTGCAGGGAGGATTTATTTGAGTCCAACTCTGTCATTCTCAGGAGCACAGATTCCAATGTAGAGCCCACTGATAAGGCATCAATATTTGGGGCTATTCCCCCCTTATATAGGATCTGGGTGTCTCCAGAGCCCTCAGGGGCCCCTCTGTGTGGGGTGATATACACTTTGGTGTTCTATGAGATCCTACAGAGGTGTGCGTAAGCGTTGCCTCTGGGATGGACTCCCGACTCTCTTTGAAGTCTCTTAGCCACATGAGCTCATTTGTCTTTACCTTTTCCCCCTTTTATTCAAGGTCTTTTTCCAGTCATGTTGCCAGTTGGCACTTGGTATTAATCACTCATTGCCAGGAAGGCTCATCCCCGGGAGTCACGTCCCACATTGGGGGGAAGGTAATGCATTTATATGCTGAGTTTGGCTTAGAGAGAGGCCACATTTGAGCAACAAGGAGGCTCTCAGGTGGCAACCCTTAGGCACCCCATAACAGTAGGCCAAGTTTCAATTACAAGAGCAAAGACTCATAAGGCTAGTCATCAACAACAAGAACCCATCAGTGGGTCATCCTCTTTTGCCAGACACTGCCACTGCATCCGGGGACTGATGGTGCTCTCTTGGAGAATGTGGCAGAGCTCTCCAGGATGGGAATTCAGTATTCCTTCATTTATTGAGTGATTGTCTACCCACCATGGCCATGCCCCAACCCTTGATCATTTGAACAATTTTATATATCTTTCATGTATATTCAGATGAACTTACTACCATGAATCCCCCATACCAGACACCCCCCACCAATGATCCTCTGTAGCCCCCATTGTAACCCTTCTGTGATCTAAACCTTCCCTGAAGATGAAGCCTATATAATAAGCAAATACAATTAATAGGAAAATGAAGTAAAAATGATAAGCTTAAATGCAAGAGATAAAATACAAGTAAACTCAGAAAAAATATAATTAGTAGATTGGGACATTCAAAAAAATCAGGAAAAAAAATTTTAATTATTATTATTTTTTTTTCCTTTTATAACTGCATTATCAGATGTCCAGTGTGTACTGTGATACCTTCCCCCTCTCATTCCCCAGTGTCTCCCAAATTTTCATTTAATTTTCAAAGAAATTTTAGGTCACAGCAAAATCACTCGCAGAATACTAGAGATTCCCACATACCCAACATCCCTCCCCCTTCCCCACTCCATATTAAACTTTTTTTGCGTGTGTGGATGGTAGCATTGTTATAACTGTTATAAGGTAGTGAAAAATAGCTACTAAACATTGTCAATGGTTTACAGTATAGTTTACAATTTAGATGGTACAGTTTAATATTTTTTAATGATATTTACCATGTCCTGTGTCCATTATTGCAAGGTAATGGAAATCATTTCCCATAACCACTAAATACCCCATTTGACCTTTTCTGTTCCTTCCTCCTCATCCCCCTGGTGCATATGACACTCCCCTGTCTTGACTCATGGGATGACAAGATTCACAGTTACATGCCCTGGGTATTCTAACTGGCCCTTCCTAATCCACCCACCTGTCAACCCTGCTCCACCAAACCCAGTATTATCACTACCCACCTGTCCTATCCTTCAATATGCAACTATACTCTATCATTTTACCATAGATTATGTCAATATGCATGAAGGCTCACAACCTACTCTTCTCTATCTCTCCCTTGTTATCCTATCTTTCAGACAATGGTTCTCAGAGATTGCTCATTTTCCTCAATTCAAATCAGTGAGGTCATTAACTGTTCATCTTTCAATGCCTGACTTGCTTCATTCAACATAAGGTCTTCAAGATTCATCCATGTTATTCCATGGGCTAGCACTTTATTCCTTCTTACAGCTGAGTAATATTCCATTGTATGTATGTACCACATTTTGCTTATCCATTCATCTGCTGATGGGCACCGGGGCTGATTCCAACTTTTGGCAATTGTGGACAATGCCGCTATGAACATTGGTGTGCATATATCTGTTTGAGTCTTTGCTTTCAATTCTTCTAGGTATATACCCAGCAATGGAATTGCTGTATCATATGGAAGATCTATTGGTAGTTTTCTGAGGAATCACCAAACTGTCCTTCACAGTGGCTGGACCATTCCACAGTCCCACCAGCAGTGGATGAGGATTCCTATTCCTCCACATCCTCTCCAACATTTATATTCTGCTGTTTTTTTAATAGCTGCCATTCTAATGGTATCTCATTGTGGTTTTGATTTGCCTTTCCCTAATAGCTAGCGATGTCAAGCATTTTTTCATGTGCTTTTTAGCCATTTTTATTTCTTCCTTGGAGAAGTGTGTTTTCAGGTCACTTGCCCATTTTTTAATGGGTTTTTTGTCTTTTTATTTCCAAAATGTAGGATTTCTTTATATATGCAGGATATTAGAGTCCTATCAAATATATGGTTGCCAAATATTTTCTCCCATTCGGTAAGCTGCCTTTTTATTTTCTTAATAATGTCCTTTGAGGTGCAGACGTTTTTAATTTTGAGATGATCCCATTTATCTATTTTTCCTTTTGCTGCTCATGCTTTGGGTGTGAAGTTCATGAAACCATTTCCTATTACAAGGTTCTGTAGATGCTTCCTTACATTATCTTCCAAGGTCTTTATGGTTTTGGCTCTTATATTTAAATCTTTGATCCATCTTGAGTTGATTTTTGTATAATGTTGAGATGGCATTCTTCTCTCATTCTTTTGGATATGGATATCCAGTTCTCCAAGCACGACTTGTTAAAAGGCCATTCTCTCCCAACTGAGTGTGATTGGTGGCGTTATTGAATATCAGATGACTGTATATGTGAGGATCTATATCAGAACTCTTAATTTGATTCCACTTGTCAGTAGGTCTATCCTTGTGCCAATACCATGCAGTTTTGATCACTGTAGCTTTGTAGTGTGTTTTAAAGTCAGGTAATGTGATACCTCCATCTTCATTTTTCTATTTCAATATGTCTTTGGCTATTTGGGGCCTCTTACCTTTCTAAATATATTCAGTGGTTAGTTTTTCCAGTTCCTTAAAGAATACAGTTTTGATTTTTATTGTTATTGCATTAAATCTGTAGATTAGTTTGGGTAGGAATGACATCTTGGTGATGTTTTGTCTTCCTATCCATGAACAGGGAATATTTTTTCATTTATTTAAGTCTTCTTTGATTTCCTTTAACAGTGTTGTTTAGTTTTCTGTATATAAGTTCTTTACATCTATAGTTATATTTATTCCTAGGTATTTGATTCTTTTAGTTACTATAGTAAATGGTATTTTTTAAAATTTTCTCCTCAGATTGCTCGTTAATGGTGTACAGAAATGCTACTGATTTTTGAGCATTGATCTTATACCCTGCAATGTTACTGAACTCCTTTATAAGTTCTAGAAGCTTTGTTGAAGATTTCTCAGGGCTTTCTATGTATAGGATCATGTCGTCTGCAAATAATGAAATTTTCACTTCTTTCCCAATCTGGAGGCCTTTTATATCCTTTTCTTGATTCAGTGCTTGAGCAAGTACATCTAGGACAATGTTAAAGAGGAGGGGTGACAGTGGGCATCCTTGTCTTGTTCCCAAGAGGAAGGCTTTTAGAATTTCACCATTGAAGATAATGTTAGCTTTGGGTTTTTCATATATACCCTTTATCATATTCAGAAAGTTTCTTTATATTCCTATCTTTTTCAGTGTTTTTATCAGGAAAGAGTGCTGTATTTTATCAAATGTTTTTTCTGCATCTATAGAGATGATCATGTGTTTTATTTTTTCTTTCAATTTGTTTATGTGGTGTATTACATTGATTGATTTTCTTATATTGAACCATCCTTGCATACCCGGGATGAAACCCACTTGGTCATGGTGTATAATCCTTTTGATATGTTGTTGAATTTGATTAGCAAGTATTTTGTTGAAGATTTTAGCATCTAGGTACATTAGAGAAAATGGTCTGTAATTTTCCTTTCTTGTGGTGTCTTTTTTTTGGTTTTGGTATTAGGGTAGTGTTGGCATCATAGAATGAGTTAGGCAATATTTCTTCTACTTCTCTTTCTTGGAAGAGCTTAAGCAGAATTGGTGTTACCTCTTTCCAGAATGTTTGGTAGAATTCAGGTGTGAAGCCATCTGGACCTGGGCTCTTCTTAGTTGGGAGGTTTTGATGACTGTGTTTATCTCTTTTCTTGTTATTGGACTGTTGAGTTCATCAATTTCTTCTTTCATCAATGTAGGCTGTTTGTGAGTTTCTAGAAACTTGTCCATTTCCTCTAAATTATCACTCTTGTTGGCATATAGTTTTTCAAAGTATCCTCTTATGATACTCTTTATTTCAGTGGGGGCAGTAGTGATATCCCCTTGCTCATTCCTTATTTTGTGTATTTGCATCTGTTCTCTTTTTCTTTGTTAGTCTGGCTAAGGGTTTGTCAGTTTTATTGATCTTCTCGAAGAACAAGCTTTTGGTTTTGTTTCTTTTTCCTAATGCTTTCTTATACTCTATTTCATTAACTTCTGCTCTAATCTTTGTTATTTCCTTCTTTCTACTTCCTTTAGTTTTAGTTTGTTATTGTTTTTCCAATTCCTCCAATTGTGCAGTTAGGTCTTCAATTTTAGCTCTTTCTTCTTTTTTAATATATGTATTTATGGCTATGAACTTCCCTCTCAGGACAGCTTTTGCTGCATCCGAAAGGTTTTAATATGTTGTGTTGTGATTTTCATTTGTTTCAAGGTAGTTACTGATTTCTTTTGAGATTTCTTCCTTGATCCACTGTTTGTCTAAGATTGTGTTATTTAACTTCCACATCCTTGTGCCTAACCTGTTTCTCTAGCCCTCAGTGATTTCCAATTTCATTCCATTGTGGTCAGAAAAATTACTTTGTATAATCTCATTCTTTCTGAATTCATTGAAACTTGTTCTGTGGCCTAGCATGTGATCTATCTTGGAGTGTGATCCATGTGCTCTCTAGAAGATATAAATCCTTCTGTATTTGGGTGTAGTGTTCTGTATATGTCTATTAGGTCCAGGTCCTCTAATGTATTGTTGAGAGCCTTTGTTTCTTTGTTGATTCTCTGTCTAGATGTTCTGTCTAAGGATGATAATGGTGTATTAAAGTCCCCGGCTATAATTGTAGAGGCATTTATTTCTCCACTTAGTTTTTCCAGAGTTACCTCAT
>JAQZBX010050939.1:0-19518 GCA_029593785.1 Cabassous unicinctus | reverse complement strand
ACTTCATTTTTCTTTATCCCCTTTTTATGCATAGTTCTTAATTAAAATAATCCTTCTGGATCAATAATGATTTAGCATGACTACAGTTGAAAAACATTTTGAGTTTTTCTGCTTCAAAAAATTATGAGCTGGCATATTGTTATCTGCTGTAATTCATTCCAAGTAAGATCCAAAGTTTTCCCAAATAAAAATACTATTAAGCAGAAAGAATTATGGCCCAAATGGAAATAAAATAACTAAACTAACAATTTATTTCATTCTTAGAGATTATTATGTCCAATATTTAGAGTTGTAATATAAAAATTAGAATTGTTATAATTAATTTCTATTATATTAGAATTATTATTTTCATTTATAAATATTGCTATATTCTCTATTTCATTTTTAATTTATTGAATTATAGCACTCATACATGACCATACATAAACAATAAGTGTATAGTAAAAGTTGTGAACTTACAAAGCAAACATTCATAACATCATACAAGGGTCCCATCCATCAACCCTCCATCAAAACCTTGCATTGTTGTGAGACAGACATTTGTTACAAATTATGAAAGAATACTGTCAAAATCTTACTACTAATTATAGTCCTTATCCTACATTTGGTGTATTTTTCACCCAACCAACCCTATTATAATTTTTAAAATATATTTTTATGACAGAACTTGTAAATTTATGAAACCGTTATGCACATGTGCAGAATTCCCAAACAACACCCCTCTATCAAGACACCACACCCCAGTGGAATATTTGTTACAGATTATGAGATATATCATCTGATTATTACAAGGTCCACAGCGTACATTTGGCACACATTTTCGATATTCCATCATTATCAACACAGTACCATCTTTGACATAGATGCAAGAATTTTATATTATTACTTTAACCACACTCCATAGGTCACTCCAGTTGTATTTTCCCCATGCTTCTCCACATTCCCACCATCCTGAAATATTAAAGTACATCTGCTCTAGCTCACAAAGGATACTCTTGCATCTGTATCATCAACCACTCTTCTCATCCACCTCTGGGTTTCCTCTGCTATTAAGTCCCTAGATTATTTTCTAGCTTTCTGTCAATTGGCATGTACATCCCTAGACTAACATTTTCAGCTATATCCCTATTTATAGACCAGCTGTTACTCCCTATAATGTGTTACCATCAACTCTGTACATTTCCAAACTTTTACAGTAAAGCTAATTAAATCTTCTGTGTACATTAAAAATCAGTAGTTCATCTCAGGCCTCCTCTTATCTCCTTTAAAAATCCACCACCTACCACGAGGTTGTGAAGACATTTTCCTACATTTTCTTCTAGAAGTGTTATGGTTCTTTTATTATAATTAGGTATTTGATCCATTTTGAATTAATTTTTGTATAGGGTGTGAGTAGGGGTCCTCTTTCCTTCTTTTGCTATGGATATCCAATTTTCTCAGCACCATTTGTTGAATGGACTGCTCTGCTCGAGCTTGTGTTTGACAGGCTAGTCAAAAATCACTTGACCATAGAAGTGAGGGTCTGTTTTTTAACCATTGGTTCTGTTCCATTGGTTTATGTGTCTGTCTTTATGCCTGTACCATGCTGTTTTTATCACTGTAGCTAGGTAATATGCCTTAAAGTCTGGAAATGAGTGTCTTCCAACTATGTTTTTCTTTTTTAAGTAGTTTCTGGCTATTAAGGACCCTTTACTCTTCCTAATAAATTTGAAAATCATGTTTTCCCTTTATTTAAAAAATGTTGGTGGAATTTTTATCAGGATTGCATTGAAACTGTATATCAGTTGGATTAGAATTGAAATCTTAGTGATACTTAATATGTCAATCCTTGAGCATGGAATGTTTTACCAATTATTTAGATCTTTTTTTATTTCTTTTAACAATGAGTTGCAGTTTTCTGAATACAAGTGATTTAAATCATTGCTTAAGTTTATTCCTCTCATATTTTATTTTCCCAGTCTTTTGACACTTTTAGTTATTTTCCTTGATATAATCTTCATTTCTAGACTCTCTTCCAGGCCTCTCTCTCCTGTCTTTTCTTTTCAGGCTGTAGTACATAATTTAGAATTTCCTGCAAGACAGGTCTCTTGGTTACAAACTCTCTCAGTTTCTGTTTATCTGTGAATATTCTAAACTCGTCCTCATTTTTGAAAGACAATCTAGACAGATATAAGATGCTTGGCTGGAAGTTTTTCTCTTGTAATATCTTAATTATATCAAACTACTGTCTTCTTGACTCCATGGTTTCTGGTGAGAAATCAGCACTTAATCTTATTGGGTATCTCTTATTCATTATGCATTACTTTTCTCTTGCTGCTCTCAGAATTCTCTCTTCGTCTTTGGCATTTGACATTCTGATTTCTATGTGTCTCTGAGTTGGTCTATTAGGATTTTTTAGATAGGAGTACATCATGCTTCTTGGACATGGATATCTCTGTCCTTCAATAGGGATGGGAAATTTTCTACCATTATTTCTTCAAGTATTCCTTCTGGCCCTTTTCCCTTTTCTTCTCCTTCTTGGACACCCAGGACATGTATGTTTGCAAATCTCTTGCTGTCCTTTAGTAACCTGACACCTTGTTCAAGTTTTTCCAAACTTTTATCCACGTGTTCTTTTGTATGTTCACTTTCAGAGGCCATTTCTTCAAGCTCACCAATCCTTTCTTTTGCCTCTTTAAATCTGCTATTATATGATTCCAATGTATTTTAAATTTTATTTCTTGCACCTTTCATTCCCATAAGATCTGCTCTTTTTCTATGTATACTTTCAAATTCTTCTTTTTGCTCATCCAAAGTCTTCTTAATATCCATAATTTCTTTAGCCCTCTCATTGAATTTATTAAGGAGATTTGTTTGAACTTCTATGACTAGTTGTATCAACTCCTTTATGTCATTTGGAGGTTTTTCTTGCTCCTTTCACTGGGAAATATCTTCCTGTTTCTTGGTGTGGATTTTTATTTTTTGTTGGTGTCTTGGCATCTGTCTTCCTCGAGTATTTATTCTGGGTGGGGTTTTTCTCTTTGGTTTAGGGCTTCCTGATCTTCTCCATTGCTGGTTGTGTAGGAGCAGCCAAGGATGTACTTGGTACTATAAACTGTGGAGGCTCAAGCTACCCTCATTGCCCCATGGACCAATGAAGCTTCTCCCAACTCTCTCCTTTGCAAGGGGTAGGGACAGAGCCACAGCTGTGTGGAATAATCCAACTCATGCAGGCCTAGATTGTGGTTGCCCAGAGAGACTGATGAAGCTTCACACCCCTTTCTTCCTTGCCTGGAGCAGGGATGGAGTTGCAGGTGTGGGCATCAATCTATGCAGTGCAGGTCCAAGAAGATCACAGTTGTTCTGGTAGACTTCCTATTATTCAGTCTGTGCCAGCTAAATATACCTGGATAGGCTAGTGCAGGGCCTACCAGCTTCCTCCCTGCTAGAGGTGGGGCTAAAGCCTAGGCCAGGGTTACAGGCCAATCTGGGTGAAAGAAACTGGTCTCTACTGTCACAGTGGTTTTCAGTCAGCCCAGCTTACCCGCATTCTGGGGGTGGAGTAAAAATGGTGGCTACAGGCCTCCTTTTGACTTGGACAGGCTCAAACTTTAGCTGTTCTTAGGGTTATACTTTAGCCTACTGAATTTACTAATCAGTAGCTGAAATTTGTGGCCAACTGTCTCTTCCTCTTCTGATTTTGGGAAATGTTTTTGGGGTGGCTTACACTGCCAAAGTAGGTTGATCGCCAACTTCTGCAGTGTGGCCTGTAATTTCCTGGAGAGGCTGGTGTGTCTCCCCCCAGCTTCCTCACTCCTGGAGGTTGACCTGGGGCATAGGCTGGAGCTGCAATCTGATCTAGATGGAAAGAAGCCGGTCCCTACCAGTACTGTGATTTTCCATCAGCCACGCTTTCTGTCTTGTCAGGCATGGAGTTAAGATGGTGCCTACCAGCCTCTTTCTGACTTGGACAAGTGCAAACTTTAGCTATTCTTAGGATTATACTTCAGACCATGAGTTTTAGCTGAAGTTGGTGCCCAACCACTTCTTCCTCCCCCATTTTCAGAAGTGGAGCTTTCAATTTCAGCCACAGAACAGCTCCTGAGGCCACCTGTGCCTCCCATAGAGGATGGGCACCAGCCTCCATGGCGTGGAGTGCTCTGCTCACAAATCATCTCTGCAGATGGGCAGTCTCCTCCTTCCATTCTTTCAAGGATGTTGCAGGATGCACTTCTGGTCTCCTGGAGCCCCCAAACAAGTGCTCTAGATAGCTGTGGGTGATCACTAACTGCCCCATAGCAGGAGCTGATTCTCAGAGCTCTTTACTCTGCTGCCATCTTGTTGGTTGTCTATACTCTCTATTTCTTATAATTGATCATATTAAATCTAAACTGGCCTAATTTGTCATTTCGTTTCATCTACTTTTCTATTTATAATTTTATAATAAAGGTCTGTTTAACAGCTTGAAAAAAGACTGTTGATTGTGCTCTGTAGATAGATTGTGTAGTGTACTAGGTAGAGTCCTCTAGAGAACAAAATCAACAGAAGGTATCAATAAATAGTATGAAATTTTATAAGATTCTCTCATGTGACCATGGGAATGCACAAGTCCAGGTCCAACAGGCAGGCTGCAAACCAGGGGCTCTGATGATAGTCCAATGAAGGTCCATCCTAAGGTTCTGGGATATGTTGTCTGTCCAAAGATGAGCTGGAATATTCTCTCTGAATGCTAAAATCACTTCCTCTTTTAAGGCATTCAACTGATTGGATAAAAATGTCACTCATTGCTGTCTGCAATCTCCTGGTTTGATTGTGAAGGTAATCAGCCATCTATACAGTAAACTCACTGTTGACTAAAGCACATAAATGTCATTGTTTTAAAATTAGCCCAGTGCTTGTTTGACCAAACAACTGGGAAAAATTACCTGACCAAGTTGACACATTAGTCTAACCAACAGAGTCCAACCGTTGTCAACTCAGCAAACATACACATTACCTTAAACAATACTTAGTCTCTAGGTAAAAATAATAACAGACAATCACATATGTATATTTCTACCTAACAATGTTCAACTCTCCTGTGTACAACCAGAAAAAAATTAATTCCCTACAGAATAGGGTGCAAGTCCTTAAGTAATATTTACTCTTAATCATGACATCCTTAAATATTGTGAAATAAAAATAATGTAATTTGTCATATGATAAGGGAAAAGTTTGGGGAAGAAAACAAAGAAATTCATTTTATGTACATATATAATCATACTCATTATGAAACAAGAAAGAAAGATTCATGACTATTACAGTCTTCATTTCTGTAACTGGTGTCATGATCAAAGTTCATAATTATCACTATCTCCTTCCACTACCCAGTCCATGTTCCCATTACCCTCAGCAAGCACTTCAGATGGCCATGGTACTTTGCCTAGTAGGGTGACCCAAACTTTCATTCTTGAAGATTCTGGGCCATTGTAAATCCTACTTGGATTGGATTGTTGTAATTTTCCACTGACTTTAATTACAGGGCATGGCTGTACTAAGAGACACCCTAGAAGATTTCCTGTATTCCAGGGAAATGCTTCTTTACCCTCATTATGAATATGCATTCCTATTTCCCCTTGATAGTCAGGATCAATCACCTCAGTCAGAAAAATAATTTCCTTCTCTGCCATTGATTCAGAGGTAAGAGGAGCCCAAAATAGCTACATGGGAGTCTTAACTTTCATTTCAATGGAATCATTGTGTTCCCTAGTGGCAGCCCTTGTTTTAGAATTAAAACCTGTAGACAAGCAGAGCTTAAGGGTGCAGGGACAGGAAGCAAATATTTTCTTAGTGGGTCACTAGGGGTAATAATGAATGTTGCCACTTCCGTTTTCACCCCTTGATACCTGGACTCAAAATTTTGGTTATGGGAGAAAAACACTATAGAGTGGACACTGATTTAAAGCATACACAGCCTCCTGTAGAACATTGCCCCAGCCTTGCAAGTTATTGCCACCTGTTTGGCAATGTAATTGAGTTTTCAAAAGGCCATTCCAGTGTACTATCAATCCAGACTTATGAACAATGCAGAACATGGTAAGACCAATAAATTCCATGGACATGTGCCTGTTTCTGCATAACATTTGCTATGAAATGGGTTCCTTGAGCAGAAGCAATGTTGCGTGGAATGCCATGGCTGTAGATAAGACATTCAGTAAGCCCACAGAAGGTAGTTTTGGAAGAAGCATGGTGTGCAGGAAATGCAAATCCATGTCCAGAGTATGTGTTTATTCCAGTTAAAACAAATAACTGCCCCTTCCATAGTGGAAGTGGTCCAATGTAATCAACCTGCAACAGGTAGCAGGTTGATCGCCTCAGGGAATGGTGTCATATTGGGGCTGAGTGTGGATATCTGGTGCTGGCAGATTGGGCATTCAGAAGTGGCTGTAGCCAAGTCAGCCTTGGTGAAGAGAAGTCCATGTTGTTGATCCCATGCATAACCTCCATCCCTACCTCTACGGCAACTTTGTTCATGAGGCCATTGGGCAATGACAGGAGCTGCTGGGGAAAGATGCTGAGCATTAGCAACTGAGCAGGTCATATTATCGACTTAATTATTAAAATATTCCTCTGCAGAAGTCACCCTCTGGTGAGCACTCACATGGGGCACATATATTTTCATGTTTTTGCCCACTCAGAATGATCTATCCAGATACCTCTTGCCCGGAACTCTTTATCACCAATTTACCAATCATGTTCCTTTGAAGTCCATAATTTCAAAAGTTACTGAGTATGTCTATTATAATTATGCATTCTGGAACTGGAGAAATAACCACAGAAAGGGTGCAGGGGCACACTGGATCTACTCTGAGATGGACCTGAGTTAAAACTCCATCAATCACCTGATCTTCATAAGCCCCTACTCTGACTGGTGGACCATAGTGATGTTTTGGGTCTCGTGGAATTAATGTCATTTCTGAAATAGTGTCTAATAATTCCCAATATGTCTGATCATTTCCTTTTCCCCAATGCACATTTACTTTGGTAAAAGGTCATAGGTCTCCTTATGGGAAAGTGGGAGGAATATTAACAGCATAAATTTTTGGCAGTTTAACAGGATCCTTTCTGAAGGGGACCTGGTCTTGTCCTCATTCAAAGGGCTCTGGGTCTGTAAACTGTCTCAAGTCTGAGAATTGATTAAGGGCCCATGACACTCTGCATCTGTAATTTGAGTTAGGATTTTGTTTACTCGACCTAGAACTCTTCTATTTATACTGATCCAGAAGAAATTTAGTTGACTGACCATGTATTTCACTTGTAGGGACCCCATGATCTGTTAGACAATGTCATAACTCCATGCAACTCAGACTATTTTGAGTGCTGCTTTGAATCGGCTTTTCATTGCAGGAGCCATGCCCACCTTGTCTTTGGCTCTTAACTGCTGATACTTTACTGTTAAAGGACCAAAATCTGATCATCCCCATAATGTTTAAGGACTCTAATTCTATTACAACCCTCCCTACAGTAGTATCTGGACTACAGAGAAGAGCAACTGCAGAAATCTTCAGGGAAGACGGAATCAGCCTTTCAAATTTATTCCTCACAGTCCTGGTTAAAGGTGTGTCCTCTGGACATTCTTGGGGTGGGTGGGCAGGTTTTAAATGGTAAATCCATTCTAGCATTCCAATCTCTCTAAGCCTATGAATTCCCCCTTCTACTGTGTACCAGGGCAAATCAAGCATCTCAACCTCAAACATACTAGTCCATCTTTTGGTCCATGTTTCAGTCAGCTACTTGAAAAAGTTGTAAGAGCTCTTTCTAACCCCTTGAGCTTCAGTGTTGAATCTAGAATTTCTGTTTAGTGGGCCCTTATCAATAAATTCAGCCTGATCCAACTTTACATTCCTTCCACATCTATCCCATACCCTTAGTATCCATTCTCACATATATTCCCTTGTTTTCTGTCTATATAAGTTGGAAAACTCATGCAGTTCTTTCAGAGTATTGCATACTTCCTCATGGGTCACACTTTGTATTTCACCTTTGGGAGCTTCTTGTGATTTTATTCTAGTAATAGATCTCAAAAAGAAGAGGGTTGGTGGGGGTGGGTAAGGAGCAGCATTAGAAATGTCTAGCAAGATACAGACTTCAGTGCTTTCCTTTGAATTTTCTTCTGGTGAGAAAGAATTAATCTCTTCAGGCAGAGGTTGGAAGGCAGATTCTTCAGGGCAAGGTGAAGGTTGGGTAGTGCATGGTGGCATTGGCCTGGTACCTGCTTCAGGGCAGGGAGTAGGTCCAGACTCCCTGGGGCAGGCCAGAGACTGGGCAGTGCAGGCTTTAGTTTGGCTGGTTCAAGGGCTGGAAGGAGGTCTGGACTCCCTGAGGCAGACTTGAAGCTGGGTGATACAAGGTTGACAAAATGTGTGTGAGAGAAAAACCACACTCTTTGGGATACAAAGACCAATGATTGTAGGCAGAAACTTTATTGGGAAACTCTCCCAAGGGAGGGGATCTGAACAATATACTTTAGCCCACCCCTGGCAAAGGCAGTCATGACTTTATACAGTACATCTATAGGTAGGAAAATGTTTAGTTAGCATGAGGTGGTTGGGCCTTGGGTAAGACCTGAGGGACAATAGGTAACTGTAGAGGCGAATTTTTTCCCTTGTATGACTAGTTCATGGTGGGCTAAGAGTAGTGAATTCTAGGGATGTGGGAAGCGTTGGTGGTGCCATGTGGCTCCTTTGTCTATTCTTGTGAGGAAATGAGCTGTATCCAAGCACACAGGCTATCGCTTATTCAACCAATCACATAGGCTCTGGATGGGGGCTGCTCTATGTCATGGAAATGCGAATCACTGTTTGTTAACCATTGTAAATCTTGTGATCAGTTAATCATTATAAGCCTTGTAAGGGAGAAACCTCTAACAGTGTGGTCTCCACAGGTCAGGCCGTCACAGGTTTATCTGTTGGAGACTTAGCAGAATTTAGGGTCCTAATGTTCGCACCAATATTATCATCATCCCATTATTCTCCATCCCAATTCTCTGGGTTCCACTGCTTTCCAATCAATGTCTTCACTTGAAACACAGATATCCTGTGGGATTGAGATTTTAGTTTCCTTTGTAACTCTGCTACTTGTACAATGAGCGTCTCAGTTTGGTTCTCATATGTCTCAAGCCTGTGACTGCAGGAAACCAGATTTTCTTTCAGAATACACATAGAAACTTTCACGTAATTCACGGGGAATTTTAGTCGGAAGTTTGAAGCCTTTAGCTCATCTCTTTCTTTTGTAAATGTATCAAGAGTGCATAGGAGGAGCCAGCCAACATCATACCTTTTGACTCCACAAAAGTCTGTTAAGGTGTTGAAAACACTAACCCAGATCCTTGCCTCTTATAAGCATGGAAATAGGGAAATCCAGTGATGATATTTTGCATATCTCCATTACCAACTCATACCATGGACTGTTAGTGACCTCTTCATTATTGAAAAGAAAGTCATTAGTACCCTTCAGTATAATTAGAATAGAGAGCCAATTGCAAAATTCACAGAACCACCTCAGACATTCCATGTTTAAGATTCTGTTCCTCAAGAACCACTCTTGATGCCAAGCTGTATTAGTCAGGTGTCTTTAGCAAACAGAATTAACAGGAGATACCTGTAAATTGTATGAGATTTTATAACATTCTTTCACATGACCATGGGAATGCACAAGTACAGGTTCCACAGGCAGGATGCAAACCAGGGGCTCTGATGAAAGTCCAGTGAAGTTCCTTAATGAATTTCTGGGAGATGTTGGCTGTCCAAAGATGAGCTAGGAAATGTTCTCTGAATGCTGAAATTACTTCCCCTTTTAAGGCATTCAACTGATTGGATAAAAACATCACTCATTGCTGATGGCAATCTCCCCGGTTGATTGTAGATGTAATCAACCATCTATGCAGTAAACGCATGGATGTCTATAGCCCATAAATGTCCTTGTACTACAATTAGCCCAATGATTCCTTGACCAAACAACTGGGCACAATTACCTGGCTGAGTTGACACATTAGCCTAACCACCACATATAGTGTGTGAATATACCTCAAAAAAACTGCTTAGTTAACACAAATAATTGTCCAAGAATAGCCAGAAATAGTAGCTATGTACAGCAGGCGAAACAGAGAGACTGAGAGGGGAGAATTTCCTTGTTTGTTTGTTTGTTGTTTATTATTATTATCAAAATAATGGAAATGCTTTATTAATTATTGAAGTGATGATCACACATCTATGTGATTATACCAAATACTATTGATTGTACACTTTGGATAAATTGCATGATTTATTAATATCTATCAATAAAAGTGCTTTATTTAGAAACATAGTTTGGGTAGGAGAAAAATACACCAAATGTATGATATGACTATAGTTAGTAGTAATGCTTTGATGATGTTATTGCATAGTTTGAAACAAATGTGTCACAACAATGCAAGGTGTTGGTGTATGGGTGATGTGTTGGATCCCTGTATGATGTTACGAATGTTTATTTTCTAAGTTCACAATTTTACTATATACTTATTGTTTATGTATGTTCATGTATGAATGATATACTTCAATAAAAAAATTTAAAAAAACATGAGTATGCATGATATTGCATATATAAGACTGTTTTCACAAAACATAAATACAAATATACTAGAGAGAAAAAAAAATAGCAGCTATGTACAGCAGGCAAGACATAGAGAGATTGAGAGGTGATGAGTCTTGTTTGGTCATTTGTTTGTTTTTTTTTTGTCTATTATAATTATTGGAATAATGAAAGTGCTCTGGGAGTGATTGGGGTGATTAATGCACAAATATGTGATTACACCAAATACCATAGATTGTACTGTTTAGATAGATTTATGCTTTATTAATATGTATCAATAAAATTGATTTGTTTAAAAGAAAAAACTGCTCAGAAGTCTATAGTTTTACTGCAACTTGCATAAGCCAAGGAGAGTTCAAATGAAAGTGAAGAAAATGTTATTGTAAGAGAGTGGAAATTTTAGAACAATACTGTCTTTAGCACATGGAAATAGAATATGTGCCTGATGAACTGAATGATCTAAGGAGATTTCTAGGTAAAGTGTTGAAGGTGTTTCTCAGCTTATTCCATTTGTTTCTAGCAAAATTTTAGGAGACAGAGGCATGCTAAAGAAAGAGCTAATAAATATTAATGAATCAGAACTTGATGAATTTGAAAATAAAACTGTTTCTCATTCACAGCCTCTTTCTGTATATGTGGCTTTTTTCTAATGTAACAAATTCCAATAATATTGATAGGCAACACACAAAAAAAATACAGAAATTATATTAGTTTGGACAAAAAGAAATAGAGTTAATTCAAAATCAGCTTTGGGCTAGAGGTCTACACATGAAAGTAGCCTGAGAAAAATACTAACATACAAAAACAAGTTACATATTATGGAAAAGTATAAATAAGTAAAATGCAGATCAAGAATTTAAAGGTAAGAAACTAAAGTCATGGAAACTGACTCCCAAACTATGGTTTGGCAATAACCAAGGCACTTGCAACAATATGTGTCTAGCTGACTTTCAGAATTTCTATAGAACATTCACTTGTGAGTGACTCTGTGCCTTCTGTTTTTCCCTGTTTTAACATGTGTCTATAAAAGTTTTACCATGCTGTTGTATGTTGGCACTGGGGTAGAACAGATACTTGTCCCTTTAGTTTATGCCTTAAAATAGAAAGGAATGAGACTCAAAAAGCTGCATCCAAAGAACCATACTCAGGAATATCATCCATATCTAGACTTCATTGAGATGATGAGATATAGACCATAAGCCTGATTCTGAAGCTATACTTAATGTGGCTTGAGAAGGGTCTATGGAGAAGGGGGAAGTGTGTATTTTGTTTGTGGGACAGATGTGTGTTGTTGTGGCCAGAGGGCATATGTGGCAGATTGTATATCAATGACAATATACCTTGTTTTATATGCACTTCCAGAACATTGCCACATCCCCATCAAGACGTGGAGTTTATGCCTTTTCTCTTTGAATCTGGAAGGAACATTATTACTGTCTTGCCTAAGAGTATGGTAGAAGTGAATCTGTGTGACTTCCAAAGTTATGTTAGTACAACTTCTGTCTGGCTCAGTGTCTTGGGACACAAGGGTTTTAGAGCTCTGAGTAACCATGTGAAAAAGAACAACTACCCTGAAGCCACCATGCTTGAGAGGCCATGCAGAGAGAACATGTAGAGATAGAAGGGAGATGCCCAAGGAACATCATCTATTCTAGCCCCAACTGTGCAAGATTTCCAAGCTCATGCACCAGGCATGCAAGTAAAGAAACCTTTCAGATGATCCCACCCCACTCAATTTCTGACTGAATCCCCATGAAAGACCCAGAGCCCGAAGCATTTAACTCATCTGTTCAGGAATTGCAAACTCACATAACCCATCTGAGATAATAAATGATTGTGTGTGTTTTTTTAAACCACTTAGTTTTGGAATGATTTTTTAAAAAGCTATAGTATCTGAAACACTATAGTAATTGAAACAGTGTGGTAATAACTCAGGTATAGACAAACTAATTGAACAAAATTGAAATTCAAAAAACGGAAAAATGTATGCATACAACAAATTAATATATGGAAGTAGTGGCATCACAGGTTAGTGGAAAATTGAAGGGTTATTCACTAAAGAGTGGTGAGACAGTTTACTTACTCTTACAATTTAAAAGGAAAGTACGTCTCCACCTCACACCATATCTACAAGTTAAAATGCTGTATGGAGTAAAGCCATAATCATAAAAAGCAAAATTTAAAAATTTCTCGAGAAAATTATCTTTTTCAAACTCAGGGCAGGGAAGGACTTTGAGAAGTAGTTGCAGTGACCTTTCTTCCTGAGTCTTGCATCCTTCTCTCTGGATCACAGCTTAGGTAGTGGATGCTTGATATCAAATGTGCCCGCATCTCTTTCCAAATGCCAACTCCTCCAACCTCTCTAATAATTACAGTAACTCCTAATTCCCTTTAATGGATTATTTTCTGATTAAAACATCTAAAATACTTTTGATTTCTTTCACTGATAAGTAAATTACATGACTGGCATTTAAGTACACTTAAGTGAATTTAAGTTATAAGTATAGAAAAAGTATGAGAGAAAAATTCCAATTTTATGCTTTACTATGAATATTTTGGGTAAATTTCTCAACAGGGAAAAGGTAAGGCCAAATCCTTAAAAATGGATCCTCATAATAGGAATTATATCTACAAAACTGCTACAGTACAATTATAAATGGGAAGATGCCTTTGAATTACCACTTAAGTCAATGAGAACATATCATTTAATCCACAAAGAATCAGAATATCATTAGTTGTGTAAAACAAAAGAAGACAATCTGTTCCTATATGTTTAACAGCCATTGTGTTTTTAAAATGTATATCCAGAGATTGATGCCTAATTAGTGGGCTCTTCAGTGGAATCTGTGCTCATAAGAGTTACAGAGTTGGACTCAAATAAGTCTTCCCTGCACATGGTCCATCAGTTCCTTCTATTCAAAATTATATGTGATGCTGGAGTTGTTAGGTGTACTTCCAGAGACTGAAGCCTCTGGCTTACCTATGTGCCAGCTGTGCCTGGAATCTCAGTGGAACTGCAACTCCTACCCTACAGCTCAATGGACTCATCCAAGTGGCCTGGCAAGGAGACGACGATGGGCAACGGCCATCCCAGGGAATGGAGAGGGCCTGCAGCTGCAGGCAGGATAAACCCATCCACAGCATATATGGGATATAAGCCCTCTCTCACTTGGAGGTGGAGTGGGCATCACCATCCCAGTCCCCTCAGGATTGGGGGAGGAGCTGTGGACTAGAGTGGACTTGGTGGTGTTCTGTTGTAGACATATTATGATTCAAGCAATGGAAGAAATTGTAACAGTGAAGTGGAGCCGGTGGCCACTGGAAGTTTTTGTGGCAGGGAGAGGTGGGGCAGTTGAAATACAGGTGCTTTTTGGGAAAAAAAAATAAAATAAAATGTATATCCAGAGAATTTAAAGTAATGCAGGCATATTCTAGTGCTCTCCTGTGACTTAAATGGCTTAAATATGTATTTCAATTATTGTAGGAAGGCAATTGATCTATATGCGCATAATGGGGTTGAATACCTTGCAATCCAAAGGACAGTCATAATATATTCACAAAATTAACATTTGCTATCTGTTTATCTTCACTCCATCATAGATTTTTAAAAGTTATCATTTAGCATGTTATAAGGCTAAGAAATTTCATTTCTCATGGCTATATGTTCAACCATTAGCACATGCTGTGAGAATTTAATTTGACCAAGACAATAAGTTTTACTATTAGAAAAGCTTTTTAGCAATCAGAATTATGTCAAAATTTTATGTACTTGAAATCAAATTAAAAAATTTTGTCCACCAGATAGCTTAACATAGTATAATTATAAAAATATACATATACATATGTATAGACATAAATATAGGATAAAGCCTGTATAATTTTTTTGATCCTTAGGGGTGAAAACATATTCTACTTTGATAAAGAATAATTTCTATAACTTTCTCAGAATAGGCTAAATACCCAAATTGAATAATAATAATAATATACTAATGTGTTCTCTGAAATGATATTATCCCTTACTTCTGTGAAAGAATAAATATCATGTTCTCAATGAGGGATGCATCCCTCTATCAACAGGGTTCACTTTTCTACACCAAAATTTCCTCATAGCATTTTTCATTCTGCATTTCTCAGGGTATATATTAAGGGGTTCAACATTGGGGTTATTAAATTTAAAACTGCAGTGATGGATTTATCAATGGGAAAGGTGGAGTTGAAACTTGCATGCAGAAAGATACAGAGAACAATAAAATAACCACAGCAATATGGGACAGGCAAGTGTAGAAGGCTTTGTGATTTCTTTCCAAACCATGTGTCTTCAAGGAGTGTAAGATGACTCCATAGGAGACCAAGAGGATGAAGAAGATGACAGTGCAAATAGCACCTCCATTGGCTGTCATGGAAAGTTTTAATATAAGCAAGTTTTAATAAGGGCTACATATCACACACACAGTTTTCAACGACATTGGGGCAACAGAAAGGGAGCCGATAGATAAAGAGTAATTGAAAAAATAAGTGCAGAAAGCCTCCAACCCAGGCCACCAATAGCATAACAATACATACCCACTGATTCATGATGGCAAAATAATGAAGAGGTTCCCAGATGGCCATGTATCAGTGAAAGGTTATCACCACCACAAGAATGAATTCAGCATGAGCAAATGAGTGATCTATAAAGACTTGAGTCATACAAGCCTGGTAAGAAATGGTCTTCTCTTGCAGCAAGTCTATGATCATTTTGGGAGCAATGGCAGTGGAATAAACAGCATCTATCAATGATAAATAGTTCAGGAAAAAGTACAGGGGAGAACCAAGGGACCGGCTGGCCATGACTGTCACTATGATGAGCAGGTTGCTCACTATCATCACAATGTAGATGAGTAAGAATGTGACAAAGAGAAGTTTTTGCTTCTCAGTATTCTGTGTGAGCCCCAGAAGGAGGAACTCCGTCACATTGTTCCTGTGATCCATTTGTTCTTCTAAAGAAATCAGAGGCTGCAAACAAAAAGGCTAATAATGAATTTGAGAATATTGGAATTTCTATGTAAATATGTGATGCTTTACTCAACAATGATTCCTCTAAATAGCCTTAAACACAGTAAGTTTTTAGAAAATGAGGACTTGAACTCTCCTCCCACAATTACCCATTCCTTTTCACAAATATCTTGCTTCACCTTCAATGAATAGACTTCAACATTTTTAACTGGATGATACATGGGAGTAGGGATATCTGTGTGACGGTCAGCTGAAGAAGAAAGCTGCTTTCTTCAGAACGTCTCTCACAAAAACTGCATTTTTGACATTATATCTCATTTCTTTTTTCTTGAAGGCTTTTTGGCACTCTGGGATCCACCCTCAAAATAATATCATCTCACATGATTTTTTTATATATACTTATGTAAGATTGTACTTAGTGCATGGAGCTTACAATTATGCATTTAAATATGTGCTTCTCTGAGTTACTTTACTATGAGCTTCTAGAATATAGGAATAAACCACCTGCAGACATAAAAGGGAACCAGGCACTTTATGAGTGCTTATTAATCTTCATTTAATTAAACTGAGTTTCAAAAATCATCAGAGGGCAATTTAGCAGAAATAAAAATATTAAATTCTTCCCAGTCAAGAAAGCCCAATAAAAGCAACATTTTTTTGAAAATACACACACAGATATACACATACAAACTCTATTGACATTTATTGCAACCTAATCTATTTAAGGAAAGAAATGGGTAATACAAATCAAGGTGGATGGACACTGCATAGACATTTTCTCTAATTTCAAAATAGTTTAGAATATCTTAGATCTAACAAATTCAGTCAATTCACAGTGTTAAAATAAAAAAAAATTAGGCAGAATAATGGCTTCATAGATAGAATACTATACTAAAAATCTGGAAGTATGTATTTAATTTTTAGCTTAGTCATCTTTGAAAATCTTGTCTCAACTTATATTACTTATTGGAAATGTTATAGTCTTCTTTTCAGATGTATGAGTGTCTGAATTCTTGCTGAAACTTTGTCCTAAACCACATAACACTTTTACTGCTAAACTATTTTTATATTAATCGGGGTGAAATAGCATGTGCCACCTGTTGTTTGCTTATTAAAGTAATCAATAGATGAGACCATCATTTTGTTCATATTATTAGTTATTAGGTATCTGAATCTGTGTAGAATATAAGACACTTCTGGTAAATTTAGAAAAGTAGATGAACTGTTGGGCTTTTAAGATATGATCAGGGCTAATTGTATGTGCAAATATATATTTTACGACATAATATGAGTGGAATTATTTTAAATATGATGTTACAATGTTTACATTTTTAGATGGTGATTTTTAAATGGCAGAAAATTACCTTATCTTTTGTGCTTCTAACCAAGACAATCTGTGTTCAAGCATCATAGGGAGAGTAAAATATGGATAGAAAAATAATAAGGAAATAAGCTGAATAAAATATGCTTTGAATTTAAGTAAAAAAGTTTAGTTTTGGGGATCTGACTGAGCTGGGGATAGAGCAATTTCATTTCCTAAAGCTATCAATCAGTAGGTGATTTAGAGGATAGCAGCACTAGCACCTGTACTTGCTTCTCAGAATCTTTGTATTTCTGGACCAAAAAAAAAAAAAAAAAATGAGAAAACTAATTCTAAACTTTAGGGTATATCAGTAAAAGAGATTACCTGTCTAAAGAGAGAGGCCTATCTTTGGGGCTTCTGTAGCTAATTGCATAAATATAATTAAATAACCTCACTTACAATTATGAAGCTATGCCTGCATTTACAATGGCAAGTAGATCCTCACAAATCATTGGAGCTCTCTGCATATTTAAGATATAATTTCCATTAGGAGGACTTCATCTCTTAATTTTTTGACTACTTATAACACTTTATGAATTATGTGTTTATAGCTGTATCTTCATTTATAATCTGTGGTCTCTATCCAGGTAGCAAATATATCTTACTAATAATTGTATCTCCAGAATCTGTGAATATGCTATATGCATTGTAAGTACTCAGTAAATATTTGATTATTAACAAAGTTTTTAATAGCATACTTATTACTCTAAGCTATTGAAAACTATTTGACACCTTGAATGATATAAAAGTATATACTTTATCAATATTATATTTTATGAAAAAATAAATATATGTAAACATTTACCAAATTCTTCACGTCTTTACATATTTAATGAGAACAAGTAAGTCATTAAGAAACCCTCCAAAAATGTGAATCCTTTGGTACGCATCCCACAGTGACAATTAAAATAAGATAAATTAAGTAGTTCAACAATATACCAAAATCAACAATGTAAGGGTGGAGAAACAGGTTACTATTATGGTATGAAAGGTGTAAAATACTGGGAAAGACTTTCAATCAGCAAGGGTTTAGAAATTATAGACTCTGCAATTTTGAGTTTTAATCTAGATCTTTTTGAAACCTATAATCAATATCCATGCTTAAATAAGTCTCTATTTAATTCTCCTTATAGTAAAAAATGTTTCCCATTAAGGCAGTTAGACTTTGTAAAGTGATTGTGCAATGAGCAAAGAAATGTCACCTCAAAATATTTGAGATCTTAATAAACACTTAGGATATTGTTTAAAAACTAAAAGATGAATTTTAAAGAAATACCAGAATTTTCACATCAACTTCCTCATAGTAAAGAAAAATTTCTACCTCTCAATACTGCAGGAAATTGATGGGACTCTTGAAACAAATATAGAAAACCAATATCAGAAAGGGTGGCTTGCCCATCTTTTAGATAGTCTTTGCCAGTTTTGTTTTGTTTTGTTTTGTTTTGTTTTGTTTTGTTTGCATGGTTGGATAAGGATTCTTACATAGTATAGTTATTGATAGCTCAGATCCTAAATTGTGATTTGTAATTGGAATCTCAGAATCTACGTTTACCAACTGTGTTATTTTGAGTAATTTACTCAATAACACTTGAACAATGAGAATTATAATAGCACCTAAAACTGAAAGTGGTTTTAAGAATTAAATATTAAAATGAAAATACATGTTTTAGAAAATTGCCTGTCAAATAAAATGGGCTAGATAAATGTGAGATGTTGTTTACTATTATGTGTTTCTTCATGTAACTTTAGTGCTACATCTCTATATTTAGTTTTACATGAATTCCCCCAAAGTCCACTCTCCTCCTTAATTATAAAAGAGAACATTCCATGTGGAAAGAATGGATTGACTGAGCTTTAAATGCATTTGTGGAATTTGTTTTTTACTTTATCATTCATATTACTGGGTAGAAAACTTTTGGGCTGCCTTTCTCCACATCTCATTCCATCTTTATTAATTTATCATTAAAATTTATTTAATTTTAATCTATTTGTGGTAATGGAAAATTCTTTGTCATCATGGTGATAGCAGCACAACATTGTGAACTTAAAGAAAGAAAACAAATTTAATGTGAGGGATTTTTTTTATATAAATTGATCAATGCATGGGATTAACTAGGTACATGATATGATATTATTAGTTTCAATAAAAATATTTTTAAGACCATGAAAATAAGAAAATGCCCATGGAATTAGTCCAGCTACTGCATCTATCAAATTTATTTCTATTTCTAAAGACACTAAAATCTCTTTTCTAAAAAGATATAAACATAGATCCTTAAGTGTAGAAAGCAACTAAATTTCCATGTTTGTATTAAGAGCTACTAATTTACACAACAAAATGTTATTTTGAAGACCATATATATGTCATTTTATATTGTTATATTCTGATTTTATGGTGTATTATGATATGGTACATTATGCTATATGTTTCCTTTATTTCAGTATGTATGTACTCTAATACAAAGAAAACCATTTCCATTGCATTTATTCCAATAATATTCTATAAAATAGAGAAAATTCATATGTTATTCTTGGCATTTCAAGTATAAATTCTTTGATATCAATGATAAAAA